>PVJO010007798.1:0-42492 GCA_004026905.1 Hystrix cristata | reverse complement strand
AGTCAGAAATCCTTAACTTGAGTTTATACCGGTATTTTAGAGGTTTTGTAGAACTCATGTGTACAATAGGGTCTCATTAGTATTATAACTGTGTTAATAGTGCTCAAGTTTGAGAAAAGAAATACAGGCTTATTTTAGCAACTTAAGGCCTTTAAAAGGTATCAAATATATAAATTTGTATTTTTACAGATCTTAGACCTAGGGAATCATTTGAGGCTATCAAATTAGATTGCTGACAAAGTGATTTTTTTTTTATCAACCTAGAGTGGTAGTTAGCAATACTTCCCAGTACAAGTTCCTTAAAATGAAGGGAAGCTTCCTGTGTGAAATATACTGTGCTACATAGCCTTATAGTTAAGCAGTGTTTTTTATACTTGATCAAAATTAGTAGTGGTAAAGTTCAAGCATGAACTTACTTGTCTTTAAAGAAAGAAAACAATAGCTGTTGACTGCCAAGTATATATTATTTATTCCTCCATAACATAGGACAGACTTGCAGTAGCATTTAAAGATGTTTTCCTTACTCTTTATTATGTATTCTTTTCTGTTTTTAAAATAATCCACACTTACGGAAGGCAATTGAGACACTGAATATAAGTGACAGACCACCAGTCCCATCACCACTCCCTTTTCAGCCAGTACATTCCTTATGTAGTATCTATCTGTCCGCTTGCCTGTCTTGTCTCTCATCTATGTGTATGCTAATTTTTCAGGGAAAATTATATTGAGAAGTTTTTCATGTTAACTTTTAAAATGGGACTTTTAATGTCTGCATAATGTTCCATCTTATGGACTGTATTAACAGTCCTTTCTTACTGCACATTTAGATTGTTTTCAGGTTTTCATCTGAATTACAAACAAATCTGACATGAACACTGTAGTGTTTTTCCTTTTCTCATTATTTCTTTAGTGTTGATTGCAGTAAGTGTGGGTATAGATTTTCAAGGACGAGATGTTTTTCAGAAAGCTTGTGCCAGTTTACCCTGCTGCAGAAATGAATGTGGACCCTGACCTCACTGCATATTTTTCACTAAGTTGGGTAAACTTAGTAATTTATTTTGTATTTCGTGGAGGGAGTCATAAGGGACTATTTCCAAATAAGCGTATTGGCTTATAATCCATTAGGGGCCCTAGTTGGCACATAGACTCTACTGTTGAATTTGGCTGGCTTTTCTGGTGTTCAACAGACATTTGTTTTGTGTGCTATATGCCAGGGACTTATAACTGTGTTATTAAAAGCATTGAGGAGGAAGGGATGAGCTGAGAAAAAATAGTCTGGAACCTAGATCCGGTATGACCTCATCCACATGTCAGCTCTGTGATTGTACTTAATCCTTTACCTCTTTATGTTTTAGTTTCCTCAATTCTAAAATGAGATAAGTCAAATTTACGTGTAGTTCTTAATAATTTATGGTGAGAGTCCTTTTTGATAAGCTAATGATTTCTTTGTAACTTTCATTAGAACACATGCATAAACACCCACACACACGAATACCCCCAAAAGTTATTAACTGCTTGAAGAATTTCTATTTTACAAACACTTAGACCTGAGAATATATTAGTCTCATATGATTTCATAATTCCGTAAGCTTAGTATCTCTCATAAATTAAATTATATCAGATCTTTGCTTAAAATGTCCGATGCCTTCCCATTGAAATTAAAATCAAAATCAAACACCTTACTATGTCTGGCACAGCATAGATATGGCCTCCCCTTTGACTTCAGCACATAGCTCTTTCCTCTTCAGTTACTTTGCTCCAGCCACACATAAAAAGAAAAAAAAAACACTTTATCGAGGTAAAGTTGACATAAGAAAAACTACTCTTATTTAAAGTATATGCTGTGATAAATATTGAGATTTTATACATGTATATATATGCACACACACATACATACATATATTGGAAACAGTCCCTTATGACATGCATGCTATTATACTATATATATATATACATACACACACACACACTATATATATATATATATATATGACTCAATAGATACATACTATTATACTATATATACTATATATATATAACTCAGTAGTCCTTTATAACTCATAATAGTGTGTGTGTATATAGTATTTAAACCCATCACCTCCATCAAGATAATAAAGTTCACTATCACTTTTTAAAGTTTCTGCATTTTCCTTTTAGTCCTTTCCTTCCGATGCCTCCCACCTCTCTTTATCCTGAGGTAGCCACTGATCTTTTTCTTACTAGTTTTATGTGTACTGTCGCTCTTATGAGTTTTAGTTTCTAAAATCTCATATAAATGGAAACAGAGCACGTGCTCACTTTTTTATTAAGCATTATTTTTTGAGATACATACAAGTTGTTGTATTGTGTGTATCAATAATGCATTCCTTTATATTGTTCAGTAGTATTCCAGTGTATGGATATACCAGCATTGGTTTATATGTATACTTGCTTTTCGTCATTTGGGTTCTTTCCAGGTTTTAGCTATTACAAATAAAGCCGCTATGAACATTCACATACAAGTCTTGGTTCAGACATAAATTTTCATGTCTTTGAGTAAATAGATATAAAATGGGTAGGTACAGAATAGACTGTAATATAATATTGCCCAAAAGAGGTTCTTCCATTATTTATAAAGAATGACATTTCTTTTTTTTTCTTACTTGACAATGCTGGAGATTGAACCCAGGGTCATACGCATGTTAAGAAAGCATGAGTACACATTGAATTGTTTCTCTGATATGAGAAACCATAACTGTAAATAAAGACAAAGAGGTGTAATAGATATTATATAAAAGGAGGATGGTGTGCAGAGAAGAGGAGTACTAGAAAGAAAGAAGGGGGAAAGCAGAAAGGCAACAGGGGAAAGAGAGGGGAAAGGGAAAATATGGAAAAGGATGAATGAACCTGCTGTAAATAGGGAGGGAGGGAGCAGAGGGGAGGGGTGGGGCAGGGGGGGAGAACCAAGATGCATCATGTATAGGTACAGAATAAATGTAATGAATGTGACCATTGTATGTAGAATGTACCAATACATGTTCTTGGTTTAAAATAAAAATAAAAGAAATATGAAAAAAAAAGAAAGCAATCTATCATTGAAATACATTCGTAGCCCTTTTTTGAAGTTTTATTTTGAGATGGTCTTGTTAAATTGCTTAAGCCAGCAGATTGAATTTATGATCTTATTGCCTCAGCCTCTCTAGTACCTGAGATTACACACTTGGATCACTGTACCCAGATTCACTATTTATATTATGAAGTGTATCCTATGTTATGGAGTCAATAATTGTAAAGTTAAAACATGATTAAATACCTTTAAAATAATAATAATTTAAACAAATATATTATGGATGCTTGGTTTTGTGCTTTAAAAATGCTATCATTCAATGCAGTTAGTATTCTAAAGAATGAAAATGTGGTGATTTGTTTTATATGTAGGATAGGTCAATTTCCCTTTCATAGCAACTGCCTTGAAAAGTTAGTCTGCATACAATTGTAGACTGGCAGCCATCTTTTGGCGAGAGATTCGTGCCATAATTTCTAATCATTTTTGGTAAATCTTACTAGATTCCTGTGTGAACAAGGCAAAAGTTGAAGAAAGTGAACAAAAAGCAATGGAATTTTCAAAGAAGGTAAGACTTATAGTAATTTAATCACAACATATATTCTATTTTGTTTAGTTATATGAAACCTTATAACTGTTGTTTCAGCATTATAGGACTTTATATTTCTAGATTCAAACCAGAGAACAGATTATTGATTTATTTACTAATAAGATAAGGTTAGTACTACTCCCTCCTCATCATCTAATCTATTACGAAAGAAAAATGCTAGCCACATTATACTAATGTGATAAATGAAATAAAATTAGAACTAAAAATATATACTTAGAAACAATCACCCAAAATGAATTCCCTCATTACCTTCCTATAGCTCTTACTTAAAATAGGTTATTATTTCGAGAAATATGAAATATTTAGCTGGTCTTTAAAGCTATGATCTTTAAACTCCGTGCTAATGATAGCAATGGAACATTGTGATTGCAGTAATCTCAGTCTTTCCCCCCCATTTACTTAGGTTCTTTGAATTTTGTAATTGCCTTTTGTTAGTGATACTCCTACTTCATGTATGCTGACTTGATGGAACTCAAGATTTCTCTTTCATTCTATGTTAATGCCTTATAGAAATGCCTTTGAGTAATTGCCAGCTTTATGAATATCTTTATTTTATTTAGATCTGATGTTCTTTTTCTTGTTTCACGAAAGCATAGCCATAATTAGCTTCTATAAAAGCCTTCCATCACTCCTTTCCTCCCTCTCTCCCTCCCTGTTTCCCTCCCTTTTTCCCTCCCTCCCTCACCCCCTTCCTTAGATCCAATTAAGCATTAGTATAGTATTTCTCTCGTGTTGAGTACGGGCAAAACGATTGAAGCACAAGTCTAAAAGCTCTCCAGTTTTCAGCAATCTGACAGCAAGATAAAGCGCTTACATATTGCTGTCTCTTCAAAGTTATGACTTACCTTGGAGATTAGATAATCACTTTTGCTATCACTCTAGAAATTATAGTTACTGCAGGGCATCTGAAGAAATGTCTTTGATCTTTCATTTGCTAGACTAGATTTTAAGAGCTTGAGCTTGACATACAATGTTTGTGCGAAGTTGTCATTTTTATCAGTGAAAGAAAATGCATGTTTTTTTGATTAGTAGACCTTTATATTTCTAATGTTTTTGTTTTAAGCACTGAGTCTTAAATTCCCTTTGAAAATATTCAAATTTCCTTAATTTTTGGCTGGCACTGTAATTAGACATCATAGGAATGGAACTAATTGTGATTATCAATCTAGTAAAATTTTCTGTAAGCATATAATGTGAAAAAAGTAGTTCTGAAATCATAGAAATGTCAGTGTTTTATATTCTAGTCTCACCACCAGCATTTAGAATGGAAACATGTATGGAGATAAACCAGTGGTTATCTACATGCATTCTTTTATTCTAGGTCATTTTAAGAAGCAGTATAAAGTAGTTTTATTTTTTTAAAGTGTTAGAATGAGAGGCAGAAGTTGTGATATCTGATCTCATGCTTTCCACTAATTAGCTATGACTTTAAGTAAACCACTTACACTCCTTGGATCTTATTTCTTCATTATTAAAGGGAGAGAATAAGATTTGTGGGGTTCTAAGATCTCTTCCCGCTCATATATTTCATATTTCTGTGATTTCTATTTGTTTTTACAGATTAGCATATTTTTAAATATTGTGTGGAGAAACATTATGTGCACTTTTTCAAATGTACCAGTAAGCTATGTATAGAGGAAAACTGGTGCCCAGTGAACTTGTATAGATGTCGCCTTTGAGAAACACAAACAAGTCAACTTTGGGAGGTGGGGATGGGAACAAATCTTCAGATAAATCTTAACATGGATAGTAGTGAACTTGAATAAGCTAATGTTGAAGGACCTCTGTCTTCTTAGTGAACTAGGAAAACAAGGTTATTTAAAGATCTATGGGTCCTTTACCCCATGTATCTGAGATGCTTTTGAAAATGAATGATATTAGACATGGACATTTTCCAGGGACTCAAGTAGAGATGGGTAAAAGCATTTCTAATATATCAGGTTTTACCTAAATACTATTATTATCCATTTTGCCCACCTACCCTTTCTTCAGATTTATATCAGAATGGCATTCTATAATTTCTGAAGGTCAAATCTAGTGTGATAATATTTATTTATTACAGTGGGCATACTTTTGTATTGTTCCATGAACTAGAAAGATGATTTTGGATAGGAAGATATGTCACTTTAAGAAACAATATTGTTGAAATAATGTGCAGATTTCTACAATGACTTAAGGTGATGTTGACAATAAAGCAAATAAAATATTATGTAATAGGAGGTAGGTGGTATTCCCTGTAAATATTCAGGCTGGTTTGCTCCTGCTTAGGACTCTGACTGTAGTAAGGGTGTGGGCAGGATGCAGGGAATGAATAGTCACCATTCTGACAGTCTCTTTGGCTTAGCCCATCACATTTTAACCTCTATTTTTACTCTTATAACATGTCACACAGGTATTTTGGTTAACCATCTGACAGAGACTGTTACTACAGTATGTATCTTTTTATTGTCTCATTTTCTGCAGTTCAGATTTTTGGATGCTAGGCAATTTTGATTTTAATAAAAATATTCTGATTTATATTAATGTACCTTCATTTGGGCATTTTAAAAGTGAAATCTCTTTTCACGTTTAAATACAGGTAAGGAACTGCTCGTCATGTTTTTAGATTTGATTTTCTAATTATTAATCTTAAATGTATGGGATGAAACATGAATAAACTATTCTGAAATCAAATTTTCAGCAACATTAATTCATTCATTATATGTGAAGGGAGACTTTTCAGCCCACCTTTTTTGTTTTCTATTTGTTTTTCAAAAGCGCGGATGGTTTTACCTGGGGCGTGGAGGGATGTGCATTCAGTCATTACTTCAGCACCAGAGACAATGCCCTACCCAACACAGATACTTAGTTCTCATGAAACTAACAGAGAGCTCTGGTTTTCTGAGTGATGAGGAATTCAAATAGGCAAAACTCAGTCCCTTTATTTACCACATAATGTTCTTTAAAGCTTTCTCAAAAGTGTATTATTAACTATATATTTATGGTGGTGATTATTGCAGTTCGATGAAGAATTCACTGCTCGACAGGAAGCTCAAGCTGAGCTTCAAAAAAGAGAAGAAAAAATCAAAGAACTTGAAACAGAAATCCAGCAACTTCGGACCCAGGTAATGAAACAGGATATAGACTTTGTGTCATGACACAGTGAGTTTGATGGTAGAAAATTATCTTGTACGATAGAAGGAAAAATGTAACTGGAAGTACACTTTTTTTGGCAGCTTCACATTTTAGTTGAAGTAACTTACAGGTTTGATTTTTCAGGACTGTAAGTCATTTTAATGCATGAAAAAATGAGGCATCAGTTGCTTAAACTTCCATGAATATTTTTAATGGAATATATTACAATGGCAAAACTGTTTTTGAGATGAAGTTTCCATGATGATTTGAAAAATTGGGTGCATAGTAGTTTTTTTATATATGGAAATGCTCATTAATTTTAATTATCCCAAACGCTCCTTGAGTACTCTTTAAATCTAGAATACCATCTTTTCAAAGCCTGTGCATTCTACATTTCCACCTCCATTCCCTTGGATGAAAAGCTCCCATATGCACTTAAAGGCTTAATTTAGGGCGTCTAAACCTTAGGATTGATTAAGTACTCTCATTCACATGTTTTAAGCCATAAATGAATAGTAAGAAATCGAAGAGGATGTCTTTACCTAGTAAATTCTCCATCGGTAATAGTTGATTGTCTAGGTGTACTTTTGTCAGTTTATTGAAAAATTACCTCGGAAGTAACTAGGAAACTACTGAGTACTGAATGTGACACCTTTTCCTGTCCTTAGCCTTATCTCTAATATAAGATAATTTCTTTTCGCTAAATCTCTCTTTTCTCTCTATATCATCTGACTGACCTTTTTAAATGTCTGAAAATTTAGTTTCTCTCCATTTTTTCACCCCCTAAGTGGTGACATTCTTAAGCGTTGGGTCCTGTGCTTTTTTGGGGGTGGCCTCTGCACTGAGCTGAGCTACAGGATGTCTAGTGCACCCCTCCCCGCGCCCTGTTTGCATTTTCGGAAGGGTTTCGCTAAGTTGCCCAGGGTGGGCTCAAACTGGGCAGTCCTCTGACTTGAGCTTCCCAGAGTGCTGGGATTACAAGCTCCTGCCACTACACCTGGCTCTCTCATCTACACTCTTCTTTTCTATGTATATTCCTGCTCAAATTCCTATTTAATATCATATGTTCAAATAGCACCATTTAGTATGTGTCAGGTCTTTTGAGTTTGATTTATATTTCCAGATTTTGATTAGCTATTCACATAGGAAGGTTTGCTGCATATTGAAATCAAACCCAGTATTCTTTTTTTTTTTTAAACCCAGTATTCTTGTCTTTCCTCAAGCTAGCTTTGTCTCTATTTTTATTTGTTGAAATTTTATCACCATTTTGTAGATAGTTAAGCTGAACTTTTCTTTCCTTTTTTGCTGCCCTACCTATGACAAATTAAGACAGTCACTGTTTTGTGTCCTTTCTATTTTCCCCTCTTGCATCAAAACCTGGAAGCCCTCAGGTCCATTGTCATTACATCTTACCTGGATTATTACAAGTGTTTTCTCATTTTTCTCTGGCCTAGCTTCTCTTCCTTTTCAAATTCATCCTCTATCCAAGTGGCAAATTAATCTTCCTAAAACACTACCCTGAGTATTATCGCTCTTGGCTTTAATCTGTTCAATGGTTGCTGGTTTAGTATGGATTAAATAAACTCTCTTTACTTGGACTTCTTGGACCTTCTGGCCTGGAGTTGCTTATCCCCCTTGCAGACGAGGCTCTGACTGTTGGCCTGTGTGCAGCATCAGCTCCAGCCCAGTCACCTTTCCTTCTCTTATATTTGCAGCTTACTGTTTCTGTACTTTTCCTTCTGCCGCCATTTGTTAGACCTAAGTTATGGAGATGCTGATGGAGCTTCATAAGGGCGGCATTCTGTAGTTCACTAAATTGGGTACACATAAAATTCCTTTTTGGAGAGTCACAATACTCATTAACATATTAAAATGTCCAAGATGTCCTGTACTGAGGAAACTGGTCTTTCCCATACAGCTTTCCAAGACTCACTTAACCACAGAACCCTTTATGTCAGAAAACCTGTTAACTTCTTCTGGAAATACTATTTTCATATAATTTGAGAAATTTGGCTTATGTTATTCTCGCTCAGAAAAGCCACTTTTTTGCTCATCTGTACATGTGAAACACATCCTTTAAAGGAGAAGCTCAGTAAGATATCCCTTGGAAAGCTTCACCAAAAACTACATTAGGGAATTTCTCTAACCTTCTGTGTTACACTTTTAGACTAGTCCTACTGTTTGTATCCTTCCTCTTTCTTTGACCTGAGTATAAGCATCATGAGACATATGTGTTTCTTATTCTTAAAACCCTACTGTATCTAGCACAAGGCCTTACTAAAAGATTATTTACTTTTTTATTACTAAATTAGCCATAAAAGTGCATAGTCACACAACATTCTTTAATGTGCACCGAGTGATATCAAATGTTAAATTATTCATGTGCTTTGTGCAATTCACAATACTATATTGTTGCCTAATTTAATTGTTCAATTCCTAATTGTTTATACAAGGGAAGAAACAGGTTGATAAGATTTGGTTTTTAAAGGCTTTTAATATAAATATTACAAATTCTTAATTACATTTGTAAAATACATGTTTAACTTGAGTACAATTCTTTTTTTAATAATTTTTTCTCCTGACGGTACTAGGGTCCAACCTAGGACCTTGCACATGCTGGATATGTAGTTTCACTAGTTTCATAACTCATATGTGAGGCAAAAATTTGATGTTTACCAATGTGTCTATTTGCTATCTCTTAATTTTTCTTTATGCTATTTAAAATGGAGCACAGATTTTGCGTTTCAAAAATACTTTATTAAAAAATCCATTTATACACAAAACTTGTGGGATATATTACTAATTTCCTGAATGTTTAATTTCCTCACAGTTTTTTTTTTGTTTTAATCTAAGTCAGGATTATAAAAAAAAATCAATCTTTTTAAATAGTTTTGCTTTTAAAGTAAAATAATTTTGCATATTTTAATTCTGTCTAATTCTTCCTGACCTTAGGAAATATTTGCATTCCAGGGGAGTACTGTCATTTCTTACGTGTAAAAATACTTTGGTCATTTATGTTTATATACTCACATAAACACACACACACACAGACACACACACACACACACATATATATATGAAGAAAATACTTGGTCAGTGTGCAGTGAGTATTATGAGAAACATTTCCATGATCCTGTCTACATATGCGTGTTAACTTTTAATATTTTTGTAAATAGGAAGTCATTTAAACTGATTCTTCCAAAAATGTGTTCCAACTTATTTATTTTGTAAAAATATTTCTAAGTTTAATAAGTAAAATAGTTCAAGTAGAAAATTTGTATTAATAAAAAGGATGTTTTCCCAAATAAAAATAATGCCATACCAAGAAATTTCATACTTTTAAAGCCTTTATTAATCTAATGTCCTATATTGATTACCAAAGGTATCTGTTCACGGATAGTGATATCTTGGAAGTGTTTGTAATGAACAGCTCTACTTCTATATTCATTTTGAAATTGAGTCATTGTAATCAGTGGTAGTTTTGGAGGGCTGGGGATTTAGCTCAGTGGTTAGAGTGCTTGCTTTGCAAGCACAAGGCCCCTGAGTTCGATCTCCAGAACCAAAAAAAAAAAAAAAAAAAATTCAGTAGTAGTTTAAAGAAATGGGTACAGAGTACTCATCAGAAAAGAAGACAATATTGAATGCAGTGTTCTTTTTCAGCTATAATCCATTGCCATTACAGAGTGAACTTGAAGTTACTTTCCGATAGTGGAAAAAAGTTAATTTTCTTCTCATAATGCAATCAGTGTGAATTAATTTTCCTAGTGACCGATGACACCCACCCTTTCCAGAAGAAAGGGTCAGTTGTAGTAAAAGAGGATTGCCTTGACTGTGGGAAGAGCCACATTCCAAACTACATTTCAGACTATGTGACCTTTTCAGTCACTTAACTTCTTTGCATTTACAGTTTCTTCATCTGTAAGCAGAGTAATTAGGTGAGATAAAAATGCCCTATCTTCATTAAAAGGTCATCATAATAAGGATAAAAGAAATAATGGATGTAAAAATGTTAATAATCATAAGTTATAATGCAAATGGATGATACTGAGTATTAATTATTGGTCTTTTTTGCTAGTTTTGTTTTTTTGAGACAGGGACTCACTGTGTAGTTCAGGCTGGCCTCGAACTCATGGTGATCCTCCTGCTTCAGTCCCCCACGTGCTGTGATTTCAAGCCTGTGCCACCACACCTGGCCTAATTATTGGTCTTAAAGACAGCTGAGTTACTGTTGTTGTGAAACAGACTCTTGTGTGAGGCTAATTGGTATCCAAGGGATTTGAATCCATGACCTTATATTAATTATTCTGTATTCAAACCAACTAGTCTGACAGGTCCCAGCCATGTGCAGTACATCTTCTTTGGAAGTATTTATAATGAAAGGTAATTTTTCACTATTTTGGAAGAGTGTTTTATAAATGTTAGAGGATGTCAACTTTCTTAATGTATTAGCAGAAGCAGTCACTGTCCAGAGTTTATACTGCTTATCAAAAGTCTAAATAAGTTTTTATGTATATTGTTACAATATATAATATTTAAAATTAGTTAAGGCATATATAATCTTAACCAAACATGGATGTCTATTGGCATGTATTGTCTCTGATGCATTTATTATAAGCATTTAAACTTGAATTATTTATGTTTCAGGGACACGGATCCTCAGGTTCATTAGGACCTCCAGGCCCTCCTCCACCACCTCCATTGCCAGGTGCTGGGCCATCTCCACCCGCACCTCCACCACCACCACCTCCACCTGGAGGAGTTCCTCCTCCTCCTCCTCCTCCTCCTCCTCCACCTCCTCCGTTACATGGAATGGGACCAGTACCCCCTCCACCACCACCACCTTTGTTTGGGGGCCCTCCTGCACCGCCGCCCCTTGGAGGAGTTCCTGCTCCCCCAGGAGCACCACTTGATCTTCCTTATGGAATGAAGCAGAAAAAAATATATAAACCTGAAGTGTCCATGAAGAGAATCAACTGGTCAAAGGTAATACTATAGCTAGCGTTTTCTGAATCTGTCCAGCAGTGATAACTGCTTTGCTATGTGTATTACATACTGTTTGAAATTATGACTGCTGCCTATTGCTTTCCTTCCTAAGTTCACTGTCTTAGTCCATGTTTCAGTTAACTACCTAGATAACCGGAAACTTCCTAGATAGTTTGAAATTATGAGGATTGCAAAAGGAATATTGAAGTGGTTTACGAAGTAATGTTTGAATTTTATCAACAAATGAAAACCAATTTTGATTCTTTTGTCATTGTTAAGCACTTTAACTTTCTTAAATGTTATTTTTATTGTTATTGAACCATGGTGTCTTAGTATTTTTTGCTCTTAGGTAATTTTTTTTTTCAATTTTATACTTTCATATAGTAGTTTGGAGTAGATGACTATATTCAGCAACCCGATGAGGTTTTTTTTTTTTTTAATATGATGAATGCAAATGCTTTCTTCTAAATGTTATTGTGCCTTATTGTCATCAAATAATATTTTTCTTTAAAAAGTTAAGACATTGTCACAGTTCTCATTCCTGGAAATTTATCTTCTAGTGAAAATATAATTATCCATACTGAAGAAGAAGTAAACCAGACTGGGTCTGTTTAGTAAGTTGGTTTGATCAAATCATTTTTATTTTTTATTTATTTATTATTTTTTTTGTGGTGCTGGGGATCGAACTCAGGGCCTTGTGCTTGCAAGGCAAGCACTCTAATCACTGAGCTAAATCCTCAGCCCAAATCATTTTTAAAAATTAAGCATATATCTGTGCTCTGCTCATGAGTAAATGAGATATAAATGATTTTAGAAGGACTTTTTGTTTTTTAGCTTTTTTGTTTTAGTGCTAGAGATCATACTCAGCGCCTCACGAATACTAGGCAGGTGCTCTACTGCTGAGCTACTTGCCCAGACCAATGGTGTAGTTATTCTTAATTAGACAATCTATCAAAATATAGGATCCAAAAGCTATTGGACCAGTTATCTATGTATGTAAATGTAATAATATGCTAATTTATCACACATTGCAGTGGTACGTACAGATCACCAAAACATCATGATATACTCAAAGTGCACAATTTACGTCATGGATTTCAATGTAGTAGTCAAGAGGACAGTTCTCTCAAATAGACTAGATTTATATCCCACCTTGCCATTTATTCATTTGGACAACTACTTAAACTGTATAGAGCTGTTTCCTTGTCTTTAACATGGTGATAATAATAGGCCCAACATTGAAGGATTATAGTGAGGATGAGTTACTCTATGCAAATCACCTAAAACAGTATCTAATGCATACTAGGAAGTATGTATTATTAGGTATTATTATGATCGTTGCCTTTAGTATAATCAGGGCACATAAGAAATTCACATTTCTGTGTCTCAGATTCCCTGTTTTCAAAAATCGAGGAGTGAGAAGAATGTATGTGAGTTGTAGAGGTGTTTACTAAATTATTTTTAAGGTTATTTTCAGTAGAAGATTTTTTTTTTTAAGAAAATGTAATTTGCCATAAGGCCTGTTGCTGCTGTTTATCTTTTCTGCTTACCAACAGAATTCTAAGAATTTTCCACTGACTATTTTCTTTAAGACTGCTACTTTGATAGATCCTAAAATTGATTCAGTGGATAGATGAATAAAAGAATTGTAATTCACCTTGCTGGAAGTGAATTCTCTCAAAAATTAAATAT
Source organism: Hystrix cristata (assembly GCA_004026905.1). Taxonomy (NCBI): domain Eukaryota; kingdom Metazoa; phylum Chordata; class Mammalia; order Rodentia; family Hystricidae; genus Hystrix; species Hystrix cristata. Next base: position 29,050 of record PVJO010007798.1, on the reverse strand, counting down.
GAAGTAGCAATTTTGAAGCTTGTCTTTGTTGTTTCTGTTTTAGATTGAGCCCAAAGATTTATCCGAGAACTGTTTCTGGTTAAAAGTAAAGGAAGACAAGTTTGAGAATCCAGATCTCTTTGCAAAATTGACCCTGAATTTTGCTACCCAGATAAAAGGTACATTTTCTTTTTTACTTAAATGTGAATTCCTGATTCTGGTTTATTAGAATTCAGTACTGACTGAAAATTTTTAGTAGTGTGCATATGTATGATTTTCCCTACTAGATAGGGTCAAACATAGATTAACACATTAATCTTGTTTTGCATAACTGTTATTGTTCCTCTTAAAATAGAGATATTATTTTCATTGTTTAATATGTGTGTTATACATAAAATTATAAAATTTTATTTTCACTGAGGAGCAGAGGATATGGATTTGCTGATTCCCCATGTAAGAGGAAATGATATAACAATTCTGATGACTCAGAAGTTTTCTTGAAATTGGAATAAGATTAGTGCCATACGGACTATGTAGTGTCTCCTAGTACATTTGTATTACTTATCAATTTGCTTTCTAGGAAATTTCATAGTTTTAGTTATGAGTAGATTTTCTAGATAAATAGAAAAATCTGGTTCCCAATAAATATGAATGCCATGTTTATGTTTAGATCCAAAATTTCTTGCGTATTTCACATGTAATTTTGGCACTATTCAGGCAACTTCTTAATCTTGTAATTAACCATCGTGGTTCGTATTTGTATATCTGTTTCATTAGCTATTGCAGAAGTGATTGTTCAGTTAAGCATGGAATTTTTTTTCTGTCAAAATCAGTCTTTACAACTAAGAAATGAAAATATTTTCTACTGAGATGTGCTTGGAATTAGCACGTTTTTCACTCTTTTGATTTGTCACAACATCCCCAAGAATGTGAATTTTAGAAAATCCAGAGGGGAAGGAATGAGAGAGAAAGAGATGAAAATTATTCCCTTTTAAAGTTTTTGCACACTGAAAGTACTTGTGCTCTATTTATTATTCCTTATAGACAGAAGTTAACACATTCAGAAATTTTGGATGATTATACTATTTTGAAGAATTTTGACATTTTTTTCTTATTTGGTCTGGTAAACTTCACAGTTAAGTAGTTCTTCAGTGATCCAGAGATTACTATTTATTATAATCATTTTTTAAAATTGATAAATTTTATAGCAGTATATTCATGCTTATAGCAAATGATTCATATAATTTTTTTTTAAAAAAGAAAAGATACATGGTAAAAAAAAAGAAAAAGAAGAAAAGAATGAGTTTCTTTTTAGTCCCAGGCTTGCAAGTTCTGCCACAGAGAAAATTGTTGATTTCTCACATTATCTCATAGGAATATTCTGTACTTACAGAAGCATATGGTATTTATCATTTTTTGGCTTTTATGCCTTCTTTTCTGTAAATATATTTAGTTTATTCCATATGAGCTTGTATTTTGTGTTGTACTTTGTGTGTTTTATTTTTTTTTTAAGATATAAAATCTTTTAAATTAAGGCCACCATTTTGTCCTGTCACTTCTTTCACATTGCATTGCATGGTTTGAGGGTTTCCCAGGTCCTTCCTGTGTAGCTTGAAGATGGAAGGAGTCATAGAGCAGTGTGGTTTAGCCAGCTGGGGCATATGTCAGCAACATGCTCAGGATGAAAATGAGTTGCGGAGGCCTGCAAGTCCCTCATTCGTAGAGTAGGCCAGCAGGCTGGAGACGCAAGCTTCCAAGAGTCGATGGCTCAGTCAGGGCCATCAACTGCCAAGGTCCTCTACCGTGTTCTTTACATACTTCTTACAATTCTGTGGTATGGATTTATTTTAATTCATTTAACCAGTCTGCCATTAAGAGATATTTAAATTAGATCCAGTATTATACTGTTTCAAAAAATGCTATGGGAAACATGTTTCTACATAGGCCTTTGTGTGCATATGTGAAATTATCTGTAGCATAAATTCTAGAAGTGAAATACCCACATAAATTGCCTACATTTAAAAATTTGAAAAATGAATTTGCCTTCCAAAACATTTATATCAATTTACACTGTCACCGGGGATGTATATGAATGTAGGTTGTGCATCTGTAGTCTTAAATCTGAAATGCTCCCAAATCTGAAAGATTTTGAGCACTTTTGAGTATGAAGCTGTGGTGAAAAATTCCTCACTTGACCTCATGTGATAAATGGCAGTCAAAACTCAGGAGCACTAAAAGTATTGTATAAAATTATCTTCAAGTTGCATGTATAAGGTATTTGTGAAACATAAATGAATTTTTTTGTTTAGACTTGGGTCCCATCTTCAAGATACCTTATTGTACATCTGCACATATTCTATAATCTGGAAAAAAGTCTGAGATCTGATAGGGTCAAACACGCAGGCAAGCATTTTTGATAGGGAATATTCAACCTGTATCTCCTTCTCCACATTCTCTGCCTATCTTAGAGGTAAGACTGGTGAATGACTGGTGTCATGATTACTTTTTCAATTAGCAACGAGATTGAGCATCTTTTCTTCTGCCCATAGGCAATGTTTATCTTCTTTTTTCTATGAACTTCTTCCTCTAGTTCTTTGCATATTTTCTATTGAGCAGCTGCTCTTTTTGCTTACTGATTTATTTGTATTGAGTACTACAAGAAGCAAATTTTATATTTTAGTCAGACTGGACATACAAACAAGTAAGTGCAGCCTCTTTATTTTATAAATGGAACAGATGTTAGAGACAGAGACGTAAATATAAAACCCATTTCTATATAGCATTTCTAAGGGTAGTATTGTACAGTAGAAAACACCAGAAGAAACAGAGTCACATATTCTTGCATTGTGGCTCTGATACTTGTAACTGCAGTGACTACATTCATCATCCATAAAATAGCCATGTTAATGATGACTTAGTAGTGTTATGAGAAATAAGGTTATCTATTTAACACACCCAGCACAGTGCTTGGTGTCTAGCAGGCACTTAATACATATTAATTCATTTTCCCCATTTGTTTACCCGATGCCTTTTCTGTGTGTTTTGTTGTTTTCGTTTTGTTTTATTTTAGTTAGTGACACTTCATACAACTGTTAATTCAGAAAGAAACTTTCTCTCACCACTTGGTAGATAGAGTTAATCAATTATGATACAAACAATTCTTACTGCCCAAACCTAATTAAACCCAAGTAAAACTGAAAGGCTCTCGTGTACTCACTGCTGTAAGTGCTGTATTTTCATTCCTCTTAACTTTAATTCACCAAACTTCTCATGTAATATTATTCTCCTTTCCTAATTTTGAATATTTAAGTGCAAAATCACGGTGTGAGGGGGAGGTACTTGTTAGTACTTAGATGCCTTGACTTCACAGGGCTATCTTTATAGTATACTCCTGTGAAGTCATGAGTCAGATTTTGTGGCCTCAGTCCTTTGTAGATGTTCCCTAAGAACCTAATAATTGTTTGCGGAAACCCCCGGAATTTTGTGGAAACTGCAAGTATCCTCTGCAGTTGTTTTTTTTGGTGGAAGGTTTGCAAGTAGCCAATCTGAGGGCACTATTCAGTTCTCTTTGCTGTTGACTGGCTGCTGGCCTGTAACCCATCTCCAGGCAAATGCACCAGCATTCCAGCCTCATAACAGGTTTGCTGTTCCGTGTGTAGCTGTCTCAAGTGTTCTTGGTTTTGTTCTTCTTAAAGGCCTAATATCCCTAAGATGCCACTAAAACACCCTGCACCTTCTAAGCCTGTATTAATACAGTATTTTATTGAATTAAATTACATAACTGTGGGACACATAGCATATTTAGGGTTAAATTATAAAAATGGGCATTTTTGGCATTTTTATGACCACCTCTGAAATGTGCAGTTTTTCACAGTTCGCAGGTATTCCAGGAATTTGGGGTCCACTGTACTTTTACTAAGATTATTTCTGAAGGGACATTTAAGCATCACAGAATACTCTAGAAATGCATAGCATAGCCCAAACAAAATTTAGTGATACAAATCTCCCATTTTAAAATAATACTCGGTAATTATTGATTGATCTTCCTGTAATAGCTGAAGTTCCTTGTCACTGGCAGTGAATTGATACATAATTTGGTCAATAGGTGGCAGGCTTAGAAAGAAATCAGCAGGAGACTCTGGCTCCAACAAATTTAACTTCACTGCCCTGGCTTTCCTAGCTCTGGGGCACCACTTTGTTCCCCATTGAGCTGCTCACTGCAGCACATTCAACTGTATTCTAGAATAAGCAACATAACCATTTTTTTCTAAGACCTATTTTCAGAACTCTTAAATTCAAAACTCTTAAATTCCAAAACCTTTGAAAACTTCTCTATAGTAGTTCCCCAACTTAACGAATGAGTTCCGTTAAGGGAGAATGTTCATAGGTTGAATTCATTAGTAGGTCCGATGTGAGTCTTACATACCTTTGACACAGGTATACAATGTAAACCATAAAAAACCAAACACACACAAAAAGCACTGTACACTCTTGCACTGTACAGTAAGCACGCAACAGCACAGCTATGACAGTGTCTGTCAGACACATGAGCTACTTCCATGATTTGTTCACAGCTGTGAATGTTCTTAATGTGAGGTCTATTCATATGTGTGAGTTTGCAACTCGGGTGTTCATAAGTCAGGGATTTACTGTATTGTAAGGGTGTTGGAGAGTTCATGAGTCTGTTCTTGCTACATGCATTGTAAAGAGTTAGTAGTCTATTTCTAAGAAAATGTTTAAAATTTAGAATACTTTAGAATTGCTTAATGGAAAGAAATTCTAAAATATACTACTTCTGATACCTATATTATTTAAGTGTGTAAATATTTAATATTTGAAAATGTCATACAATTGCACCTTCTATTTGAATTACTTATTAAGGTTTTGGAGAAATTATTTTTAATATTTTATTAAAAAACAGATTATTTGTGTTAGGAGATAATGAATCATATTTCATTTAACAAGTTCATAAAGTACCAACTACGTGTAAATTGCTATACTAAACGGGAGGGAAAGAAATGAAAAACGTGTGTCTGTGCACTGGGGAACTCCTGATATAGTGAGGGAGGTAGGAAGACTGACACTCTAGTTAACGAAGTTGTGGTAAATATTCGGGTAGATCGTTTTAAAAAGCTATAGGAAAAGAAAATAAAAATAGTAATTTTTTCATAAGGAAAATAGGGATCCCAGAGATGTTATTATTTGAGCCAAGCCTTTGCATGTAACTAGAATTTCAGTAGGGAAAGAATGGAAGAAGTGATTCTCGGTAGAGAACACCATTAGTAAACTATTAAAAAACTTTAGAAATATTAAATTTAACAGAGTTTATTTGAGCAAAGGATGATTCATGAATTGTGCAGCCACCGGAACCAGAAGAACTCTAGAGAACTCCACCCAGCAGTGTGAACAGTGAGCTTTCATAGGCTGAGCATAGAAACAAAGGAGAGAAATCGGTTCATTGGCCGCAGCTAAGCATTTGCCTTACTTGGATATGGTCTGATCACTTGGCTGCCTGTGATTGGTTGAATGTTGGCTATTTGTGTTTGGCTGAAATTCAGTTTTTTATTACAAAAAGAAATACTCTCAAATTAGGGTTTGATTTTTTAAGTTGGAACTCAGAGTTTACAGAAAGCTTCAGGGCTATGGCCTGTTATTTTAACAGTAGGAGAGGAAAAACACACACTGTGTTGAAAGCACAGGCAGCGCCTGTCGGGTTGGGGCTATAGAGACTTGGGGATGAAAATCATAGGTGCAATTTATACACTGAAGAAATTGGGTTTCATTCTATAAGCATTAGGGACACAGTAATTTGATGATTAACCATAAAGCAGGCCTTTGGTAGACAGATAGGTGGTAGGAATTTATGGATAAGTGATGGATCATTGGTTGTGAATAAATAGCAGTAGGCTGGGAAAGACAGGATATTCTGACCAGGAGAAATTCTTAATCTTCAGCTCTAAAATTTCTTCAAGTTTTCAAATGTCATGTTCTCATGCTTATGATAATTAGGTTCTCCTTATGAGTCATATGAAATGGTAAGACAAAGTATATTTTGAATGTTCTCTGAATATGGATACATATATCTATATTCCTACATATATGTATATCTAGCTATATATGAATGGATATATATATATATATATATATCTCCATAGGTAGGGAGGGGCAGGTAAAGAAGAACTTGTTAATACTTTTGAATATCCAATATCCATCATATTGGAGGTGTATAATCATTACAGTTACAGTGACAGTTATTTTACTTAAAAATCTATAGTAATTATAGATAATAGCAGTATTATATAAAAATTAAAACCACAGTGGTGAATATTAACTAAATTTGAAATAATAAAATATGTAGCTTATAAGTGCTAATTCTAATTAGAATTTCTAGGGTTCTCTAGAGGCTTCAAGAAGTACAAAGATAGTGTGTGTGTGTAAGTTGTAAACAATTTCTTTGGTTTTATTGTTGCTTGGAGGAAATATAAGAAGTAAACATAAGAGGTTAATAAAGTTTAGCTTCTTCAGTAAATGTAAGAGGTTAGTAAAGTTTAGCTTCTTTAATAATATATTTCTACAGTACAATTTAGCATTAATAATAACAGAAATTGAGGTGCTATAAATATTTCACATGCATATAAATGTCATTTCACAATGCTTGAAATATTAGGCATAGTTTCCAGATTATAGTGTGGAACTGAGTTTGAAAATGTATGTCTATAAAAGCACTTTTCCTTTAGGATCATATTTTAAATTGTGTTCTTCAGCCTTAGAATCAGCTGGTTGCTTCTGAAGATACCCAACCTTGTTTAATTGCTGAGTACAATATTCTGTATTTGGTGAAGTAATGAAAGGGTAAAGGAATAGTACAGTCTAATTTAGCTTTGTCTTCATAGTATAGAAATTCTTGAAACTGACTTGAAAATAATGAGATGTCGGTCTCAGAGTGCGTATACCTTATAAGATGGTGCTGAGGTATCTAGAGAGAGCAAGTATCCTAAGAAATAATTTGTCATCTTAATGATACAGCATGCATACTTCTGTAGTGTAAGCTTTAATGCCTAAGGGAACAAATGAAGAAGGTTAATTGTTTCAGACGGCAAACTCAAAGCCACACTACCTGTCTTAGTTTGGACTACTGTAATAAGATAAACTGAGTAGGTTAAAAACAGGAGAAACTTATTTCTCATGGTTGTAGAGGCTAGCAAGTCCAAGATCAAGGTGTTGGAAGTCATAGAGGTTGCCTGTTACTATGGCTTTACATGGAAAACGGAGTGAGCTTGCTGTCTGAGGTCTCTTTTTTTAATGCTTCTGCCCTCAAAACCTAATAACCTCCGTTACTAGGCCATATCTCCTAATACTATCACTGTAGCAGTTAGGTTTCAGCATATGAACTTTATTACATTCACTCATTCATTCATTTGGTCATTCATTTATTTGTTTTTTTGAGACAGAGTCTTGCTATGTGTTAAAGACCAGCCATGAGCTCCAGGTGGTCCTCCTGCCTCAGCCTCCCATGTTCTGAGATAACAAACATGTGCCATAAACATAAAAATTCTAGTGAAACATACATATTCAGTCCATTGTAGTACCTGTACATAAGTGCACCATTCTATTATATATAACATTCTTTGAATTTCTGTAGGTAAACTCATTATTTTTGTCACCTTCCCAAAGTTTTTTTTTCATTATGAACATTTTAAGTGTTTCAACTTATGAAGCGTTTCTATGTGCATTTCTAATTTTGCATTTTCTAGCATCAAATAATTATTTCCTATATATAAAACGGGAAGCAAGGAATTTCTGCGGCAGAACTACATGCCACTGTTTAATTGTAAGTCAGCAATTGTAGAGTGAAGTCGAGACAGAATACCTTCTGCCTTCTAAACTACAGTTTTCAAAATGGCTCCATCTTTATGTATTGATGATGATCTACTTTTACTGTTAGCATTAGCACTACAGTGACTATAATAATCATAATAATAATAGTAGCACATATTATTATGGTAATCATAATAACAGTACCACATATATGAAGAATATAATTTGCCCCCAAAGATGTGGTATTTTAAATCTATTATTTCATTTAGTCCTCACAGCAACCCTAGATCCTTTTCTTATTGTTACATAGGTGAAGAAACCGAGGCTATGAGAGATTGGGCAATATGTTTTGGTTATATAGCCAGTAAATGACAACAATGCATTTGTACCCAGGGTTGCTCTTAACTACTTCTTTATGCTGTATGACTGGCTTTTTTTAGGGCAGGGTATTAGTGCTGAGGATTGAACTCAGGGCCTTGCGCTTACCAGGCAAGCGCTCTACCACTTGAGCTAAATCCCCAACTCTGTATCAATGGCTTTAATGCCTTTTATGCCCTTTGTAATTGATGAATTTTCTTGCATAGTTAACAGAGCCCTTTTTCATACAGTTATTGATATAGTTTGCTATATATTGTACTATCTTGTGAAACATGGGCTCCCATTACCTTGGCACTGAAAACAGCTCTTCTGAGCTAAAATCAAAGTAGGATGTTGTTTGTTATCTCCTGAAGAGAATAAAGATTCAGTGACTAAGATTTGTTAAGGCATTTTTTTTGCATGGAATTTGTCGCTGGTAAAATATTGCTGTGACTTGGGGTCTGACTCCTCCAATAATGAGTGAAGGAATGTGGTCTTCATATCATCAGGTATTTGATAATGATATATTAATATATATATAGCATGCCTAAAGTGATGACATAGACTTTTCATTTCAGTTCCTTTGAAGTTAGTGTCATAACATTATAGATTCCTGTGTTATTTTAATATCACCCATTTGACCTGTGAGTTGGTGAGGTTGCCTGTTCCCATTTTTGGCTTCTAAACATATAGATTAGGCAAAATGATAGGTGTATATTTGGTAGCAGTTGCAACACATTTTTATTTGTATTTGGAATCACTGTTCCAACTAAATTTGTTTTATAGTGATGAATAAAAATTATTTATGTTAAAATCCAGTGGAAGTTTTAAACATTGCTATATAAAATTACAAAGGATTATGCTTTGTTTTACCTGTACATTAGCGGCAGTTAAACCAGTCCCAGATGACATCTTGCATGATATAAGAAAGAAGAAAAAGAGGTTTCTCTGATTTATGAAATATATTTAGAGAAGTTCTGATTTAGTTTTTTGAGGTATTATATATAAATAATTTTAGTCAATTAGTTCTTTTGGGTGAAAGTAAATGTAACTCCTTTTTCCTAATAGATTATTTAAAAATATGATTATTACTTAGTTTTCCTGAATCCTAAATTATATTTATTTGTTTGTTTGTTTGTTTTTGAGTGCTGGGGATTGAACTCAGGGCCTTCTGCTTGCTAGGCAAGCACTCTACCACTGAGCTAAATCCCCAACCCCACTTATTTGTATATTATTATCATTATTAATATCAGTAATCAAAGCAGTGTTTACCATGTTGTAAGGTAAGTGAGTTGTTTGAGCTAACTTTTGTTATTAGGTCCCCTCTAAATCCTGTATAAGAAATGAACTCTCACTACAAAATTACAATGTAAAAATCTCTCATACCATTTGAAAAGATAGCTTCTTTAACAAGCGGTACTGGGAAAACTGGTTACCCACATACAGAAGAATCCAGTTAGGTATAAACATTACCGTTGTATTTACTCTACTTTTCCCAGCATATACCACAGCTTTTGGCAAGTACAGGTCAGTGAACACACAAATAAATTCCATATATATATATATATATTTTTTTTTAAACATGTTACATATAGTACTATTATGGCTTGGCTTGTATCTAGACGTGACTTTTTGGAGGTGGCTGGATCTAGAGTGTATGATGCTGGGATCAAGGATGTGATGCTGGGATCGATAATGTTGCAATACTAGGATTAAGGGTGCCCCATCCTGGGTGTGAGTGCTATCCACCCTAAGGGTTGGTAGCCACGAGAGTATGTAATACAAAGAGGGCTGCTGCTGTTGCTTGCTGCTTCACTACTTTGCTGCTTGCTGCCTTGCTACCTTCTGCTTGCCCTGAGCTGTTTCTTCTCTGCCATGCCACCCTGTGTTGGAGCCAGCCAACTATGAATTGAAACCTCTCCAAACTATGAGCTACAATAAACCTTTCCTCCTTTAACTTTGGGTGTTGGGTATTTTATTTTAGCCAGGGAAAAGTAACCAAGACCATACCAGAGCAAAAAAAACATATATATATACACATATACATACATATGTATATATACATATACATATACATATACATATATATATATATATATGTGGTAGCTCACATAGTAGGAGCTCAGCATACCTACTATATAAAATATATATTGTATGAATGTATCTGACTCTCAGGAATCCTTATTACTGACTAAATATAAAATTTCTGCTTAAGTGAGTCTTTTGGGAGTAGTTTGCTAATGTTAATTTATACATTTACTTCCCTTTGCTTTAGTAATTTACTTCACTTGGATGTGTTTTCTTTTTTCTTTTTCTTTTTTTTTTAATTTGTGTGTGGCTAGGGATTTAGCTCAGTGGTTAAAGTGCTTGCCTACCAAGCACAAGTCCCTGAGTTTGATCCCCAGCACAAAACAGAATAAAAAACAAAAAACAAAACAAAAAAAATCAGGTGTTTAAAAAAATCTTGTTCTATTCTATCACCTAATTTCTTTAAAGTTTTAAAATGTGAGAACTAGATTCTTTTTCAAAAGTGGCTTGTTAAAAAATACATACTCTAGAGAAAAGATAGCTTCTCTAACAAACGGTACTGAGAAAACTGGTTACCCACATACAGAAGAATGAATCTAGACCCATATATCTCTTTCTCTCTACTTAAATCAAATCAAATCAAATCAAATGTATAAAAGATCTCAATATAAAAACAGAAACTTTGAATCTTCTGGAAGATAAAATTGGTTAAACTCTTGAAGACAAAGGCATAGACAAGGACTTTATGCATAGAAACCCAGTTGCACAGAAATAATACCAAGATTCAGTAAATGGGATTATATGAAATTAAAGAGCATCTGCACAGCAAAGGAAACAACTAGTAGAGTGAAGATTAGGAAAAAGTTTTGACAGCTACTCCTTGGATAGAGGACTGATATCAATAATGTATAAAGAACTAAAAGAATTAGACCCCCATAAACAAAAGACTCAGTCAGAAATGGACAATTTAAATAAATAAACATTTCTCAAAATAAGTACAAATGACCAATCCAGATATGAAAAAAATGTGCAGTATCTTTGGCCATTGGAGAAATGCAAATGAAAGCAATTCTGATTCTGTGTTAGTCTAGTTAGAATAGCTATCATCAAGGACCCTAAAAAACAGCTGTACATGGTGGCATACATCTGAATCCCATCATTTGGAACGCTGAGGCTGGAGGATCACCATGAGTTCAAGGGTGGCCAACACTACATAGCAAGACCCTAGACCCTGTCTAAAAATAAGCAGAAAAAAGAAAAACAAAATTAGACCCTCTCTAAAGAAACACAGAAAAAAGAAGGACAAAGAAAAAACAAAATCAACAACAGCAAATAGTGGAGAGGTTGTAGAGCTACCTACATTATTGGCGGGAATGTAACTTAGTCCCACTACTATGGAAATCAATATGGAGATTCCTCAGAAAACTAAAAATAGAAATTCCATTTGACCCATATCTACCTGTTTTAGGTATCTTCCTGAAAGAACTAAAGCCATCGTGTTACTGTTATGGAGCAGAATTTGTTCCATGATTCTGGTTGAAACCATATTGCAAGCATAATTTGCAGCCAGAATAGTGGAACAAATATTATAATCAGAATTGTGGAAAGAATTAAGTTCGTGAACTGAATTACTACTGTATAGTGATACATGTTTACCTGTGTTTACGCAGCACAATTCGCAGTAGCTGAAGTATGGAATTGGTTTATATACCCATCAACAGAGGAATGGATAAAGAAAATATGAGGAGTACTACTCAGCCATAGAGAAGGATCACTATGAATCATTTTTAGGGAAATGGATAGATCTTGAGATCTTCATGCTAATTGAAATAAATCAGATTCAGAAGGTTAAATATCATGTGGTTTCTTTTATATGAGAAACCCAAACTATAAATAACGAGCAAAATAGAAGAAGGATGGTACAGGAAACGGGAAGGTAGACTTTGGAGATGGGAAGGGGATCTGGGCAAGGTAGAAGAGGAAAGAGTTAAGGTTGGAAGTAAAAGTGATCAAAATGTAAAATATACATATATATACACACACACGTGTATATAGGTGTACATATATATGTATGTGTGTATATATATATATACACACCAATTCCCCGTGATGAATATAATTTTTGTGTATCACAAACATATACTAATTAAGTAGTGGCTTGTGGTTGGTTTAGTCAGTAAAATTTTAAAAGCATTAAGTTGGCCTAACTGTATATTTGCCCCACTAAGTATACAGAACTTTAGTGCACTGGAGTAAATGTTTATTTGCCTACATGTTGTTTGATTTTAAAGAAAATGTTAAATTTCTTATTATCTCTATTTTAACAGCTATTAAATATAATAAACGAGACAGTCATTATCCAAAGAATTTTGTGAGAATATATCACAGACTCATAACAAAATTGGCAGTTTCAACAACTTTGTGTTAGTATTTGTTGTGTACTCAGTATCTGCTTTACCTTCTTTGTGACATGTTTTACATGGGTTATTTCATGCAGGTTTTTTGTTTACCCAGTGCCCTGGGTACTGTTATTGTAGCCATTTTGCACATGAGCAAAGTGGAACTGGTCATAAAAGCTCCAGCAAACTGACCCCATAGCCTGCATGCTTTGTGACTTTTTTATGCCTAATACATGAGCAAGGGCATGGAACTAGGATACATTAGCATGATCCTGAATCCATACTTTCAACACTATTGTATCTCTCTGTAGTGTAAACAAGCCCAGTAAGGCGTCATTATCACAAATAATCAGTTCAAGACCTCCCTTTGCCTGTCCTATAGGACAGTAATAGGCTATTGTATATGAATTCTTGTCCTTTGAATTATCTTCTTTCCTCTCCAACCCTACCTAGTTTGTGTAGGGTATTCGTGGATTTCCATTAATTGGACCCGGTAAAAATATACTCAAAAAGATACAGAACTGATGAATCAGTTTGCCCTCTAAAGGTCTCAAATGTATTGAAACATTTCTCTCAATATCAAACTAATCAAAAAAGAATAGCAAAGCATTTAAGTTACTGGCCACTCTTTGTTATAGTCTCCATGTATGTGTGGACTGCCTTTGGCTTATCATGGCCAAATAAATATAAATGCTAGTTTGATTTTTCCTTGCCTCCCTCCACTATTTCCTCATACCCTTTGCCATCTGTTGATATGGGCTTAAAGATTATAATTTTTATTTTAATTAATTTTATAGGTGCCTAAGCAAAATGTGTGATGCATTCAGATGGCAAATATAGCTATCGTGAATTACCGATATTTTCTCAATTAGAATATGGCTTATGAGAGTTTACTGTCTGGTTTCATGTGATAAGAATAGACTGATAAATGTGCAGTGCATGAGGAGCAGTGTTGTTTCCTTTCACATAATTGTTTTTATTAGAAGGCAACAAAAGTAGCTACTCTATGATGTGTGATGCTATTAGGAAATTTGCAGTTTTCTTTGAAAAGAGGATTCCATGTGATTAGGTACCTTTTGTTCCATTAACAGCACTAACAAAGATGCTATCGCGCCTCTCTGAGGTTTTCCTTACTATTTACTCTTGCAGTATCAGATCACAGCCCTGCCAATCCTTACCATTTTCGTTCTATTTCATGTGCTTTTGTTTTCTTAATGTTGACAATTTAAGAATTTTAATAATTGATTATATTATCAAATGTTAATATATCTGCATGATAGAGTATGTGTGTAAAACCTCTGCATTATATTTTTAGATGTTCATTTTATTTTATTTTATTTTTTATTTATTTATTTATTTTTTTGGTGCCGGGGATCGAACTCAGGGCCTTGTGCTTACAAGGCAAGCACTCTAACCACTGAGCTAAATCCCCAACCCCTAGATGTTCATTTTATTAATAATACAACTTGGCATTATATAATTTCTTAATCCATGTCAGAGTAGAAGCTGAATATATACAAAGAGAATGATAGGAAGATAGGACATTTTTTAGATTTCAGACAGGGATTTGGGACATGAATCTTCCCCCCCCTTTTTTTTTTTTTAAAGACTGGATCTCAGTGTGTAGTTGAGGTTGACTTTGAACTTGCTCTATACCCTTTCTCCTGCTTCAGCCTTCTAAATGCTGAGATTACAGTAGTGCATGATAACGCCAACTTCAGCCATTTTAAAATATTTCAAATAAGCCATAATTCAGTTAAGGGATTCCTTAAGAATATCTTACTGTTTTCAAGAAGATTTATAGTCAGCCATTTCTTTGTTAAGTTCACTTATAAATTTGCTCTATGAAAGTAATTTTTTTGGTAGTGTGTTCCAGTAAAGTTATTTGGTCTGCTAACAGTGGCTGTTGTTATATAATGATGATATTACCCACTGTAATTAACGGGGCATGATGCTGTTTTGATTTCCGGTAGTACTGCTTTTTTAAACATGTCATTTGCATCTATGTGTGCCCAGTGATTCCTGTGAGTAGTGGAATTTATGGTGACAAGGTACTAGCAGGCAGTTTGTGCCCAGGATGAAGAACAAGGTTAACTGACCCAGTAAGCCTTGAATTTATGAACTTGTTCTTGTTAGTGTGGTGGTCAAATCAATTTAAACGATTGGCCACAGGTAGGTACATATGCTGACAAACATAACTAAAGTCGTCAAGTGTTTTAAGCAGCCTTTTCTATGGCAGGTATGAACTTCATGAAGTTGCTTTCCGTAATGGCACTGCCTGAGAGTGCCTGAGACTAACCTTCATACTATAGGACTCTTAAATTGTTTAATATGGGAGAGTATTGAAAGTGATTTTAAATTTAATATCTTCTCAGCTCAAAGTATAACAATAATATAATTTATATTTAGTTATTTTCCAAGATATAGCTATATATTTTAACTGAAGTTTAGTAGGAGAGATAGTTATCTGGACATGGTGGTGTAGACGTGTAATCCCAACACTCTGGGAAGCTGAGGTAGGAGGATCACAAATTCACACCCATTCTAGGCAACTTAGTAAGACCCTGCCTCAAAATAAAAAAATAAAAAATGGTTGAGAAGGTAGCTTAATGGGAAGGTCCTCAGTTTAGGGAGTTGGAGAGAAATATTTAATACAATGTGTTTTAACATTACCCTAATATTATGGTGTCATTTTCAGTTTGTTTCAGTCTCCATATCTTTGTACACTCAGAGACATAGTGACCTCAGGGCAATTATTTATTAGCATCATCAACTCTCTCCAATTTAATCATGTATTTGAAAATACCATTATCAGTTTCTTTGTTGGACAGAGTATAATTATGCCACAGTGTTTATATATTGTACAATACTCAATTGAGAATTATTACCTATAAATTAGTTTATTTAATTAAACTCCATTTAGAACCTACTAAGTAGTAGTCTTAAGAATTTACTCTGATCTTTATGAATTTTCCAAGTGGTTATAAATGGGTAGTTTCTTCTTTTATAATTTAGTATTTATGTGATACACAATATATGCTTGTGGTTATATCTTTTAATTGAGGGAAGCAAATATATGAAAACTTGGAGATATATGTGCAAGGAAAAGGCAATTAAACATTTTTATAGTATTCTTTTTCTTATATCTTGATATCTTTATCTCAGGCCTATTTATGTTCTCCTAGATTAGGAGCAAGAAGCAAAAGCAGTAGTGAATAAAATGGTCCTGTGGCCAGATGTGTAGGATTTGAGATTTTTTTCAAAGATAATCTTACCCCTAGCAGACAAAACAAACAAACAAACAAACAAAACAGACTGTGGGCCTTTGGGAAATTTGCTGTATTGGTCCATTCTCCAGTCATAGTTTTGTTCTGAGTCACATATTACAAGAAATTCTGAATCTACTCTTGAATTCCTTTATGATCATCAGAATTACTATGGGTATATGCTAGTGAAGTAGCATTTAAAGTTTAAAGACTTTCTTTCTTACAACTACAGTAATGTTTTTGGTCATGGCCTAATCTTTCAGGATTGATATGATCAGATCTATAATAAATGAATATATATTAATATTTGCATGAAATAAATATAAAATTTAAGGAATATATGTGTTAGGAATGCCTTTATTCTCAAAGACATGTACCCTGAAATTTATGGAATTCCTGTGTTTCTCTTGTAATACAGAGGATGGCACCTGGGAAACTTGTAATATGAGTCCTTTGTCACTCAATATAGACAATATTTTGATGAAATAATAACTTTTAATGAAGATATCAGCTAAGAATTATATAAATCACTTGATGGAGTTAATATATTAATATGCTACCTGATGTTCAGAATTTGGTGGTTAATGACAATACATTTCTCAAGAGCTATTCAATTTTAATCTCAGTTAGTAAATGGTCATTGAAGATTCTTTTGAGACTAAATTTTAATCAAAGATGAAACAACTCTTTTATAAACCTTGTAGATAATAAGCTTAATGTCAGTGTAACTGTGTAAAATATTCCTTTAGCCTGTTTCCCTCAGGCATTCACATCTCCCTTCTCTCCCCAGGCACTAACACATACATAATGAACACAGTGACACATTTGCTTTGTTTCACAAATCTTGGATCAATTGATGCCTAATTATTGAGATCTACATTTCTGTATGTGGGTTAGTGATAGCGGCCTACTAATGTAGAAATGAGACAACAGTATTATTTTAGCAATTCTTCCAAGCTGCCATTGAGGCTGTCCTCCTTGTCTTATTTGCTCATTCAATAAATATGTATTGAACTTCGATCACGTGCCATACACTACTATTTTTCACAGAATGCTTTTTACTCCACTAGGTCGCAGAATGAGTTATTCTGAATTCTTAGTGGTAGAAATAGAATTTGCTGTGTTTCTGCACATTAGGCCTTACTTGCTTACTTAGATTCAGGGCAAATATTTCTTCCTACTCAAAGAATTTCTTAGGGTCCAAATTTTTATTTTTTGTAGAGGTTGTTTAAACATATTTAAATTGTTAGGTGTTAACTGAACCATTGTCTACTAGGATAGTCAGTATTTTCCAGAGACTTTTTGTTTTAGTTATTTTCTCATTCCCAGCCTATTTTTATCTGCGTCCTCTCATTGCTTCCTAAGCTCAGTAGGATTAAACAGGTTCCATAATCCCAAGCATGGCAATCCACGAGCTCTGGGATGCTGAGGTAGGAGGATCGCAAGTTCAAGTCCAAGTTGGGCAATTTAGCGAGACCTTGACTGAAAATAAAAAATACAGAGGGCTGCAGATGTCGCTCGGGGCAAAGCCCAGTAGCTCAGGGTGGGAGTGGGGGGAACTGGTGAATTTTTGGGTTGATCTGTCCTGTAAAGTTTAGAAATGGGAGTGACGAAGAAAAAAGTAAACAATAAAAACAAAAGTAAGAGGGTTGATGAAAACTCTTAGGGGTAATGTATGTAATATGCTTACCATGTCACTAGGTGTTTGTTTTATAGGCTTAGTAATTGAATTTTTACTTGAGGGCACTGCCTATCTTTTCTCTGAAATGAGTTTTTTGTTTTTAAGAAATTATATAGTAAAGTCTTTTCCAGAAAGTATAGTCCCTTAATAGTAATAAATAAATTCACTTTTCTATGAATTCATAAATTCACAAGTACATGTGTCTACGTATATGGAGCATCCACTCTGTGCCAGATGCTAGTCTCGGTCATGGAGGGTATAGCTATGATTCAGGCAGATATGATTCGGGTCTTTTTTTTTTTTTTTTGGTAGAATTTATAGTCTAACTGAAAACATACAATAATAAACATGTAGTTAAATTTTTAAGAGTGTTAGATATTCTGAAGTAGATAAAATATAGTAATATGATGGAGAACTATTTAGGTGGGGTATTAGGTGTGATAGTTAAGTAATTTTAAAAATATGGCCTGGCATGAACTCCAGCACTCTGGGAGACTGAAGCCAGGAGGATTGCAAATATTAGCTCAACCTGGGCAGCTTAATAAGACCCTGTTTCAAAATTAAAGTAAAATAAAAGTACTGGAAATGTAGCTTAGTGTGTAGGCCCTGGGCTCATTCTTTGGGATGGATGGACAGATGGATGGACAGGCAGCAGGAAGGGAGAGGGGGATGGAGAGAGGGAGGGAGGGAAAGAGGGAAATTAAGGAAAAAAGAGAAAGAAAGAAAGAAAGAAAAGAAAGAAAGAAAGGGAAAGGAAAGATGGAAGGAAGAAAGAAGGAAGGAAAGAAAAAAAATGTGAATTAGGGAATTTAAATATGTATCTTCAGAAGCAGAAGCCAACAGTACTCATAGATAGATTGGATCTACGGAAAACCAAGGAATCAAGATCCCTCGTGGGTTTTGGGCCAACAATACTACTGTCTAACAAATGTATTGTTCTAGCCATAAAATCATAAAAGAATAAGGATAGTGTTGATGGAATATTTGGTTGGAGGATTAAAATAATGTGATAAGATAAACCATCTTTGGATATGGTATAGTAGTATTTTGAGAGGTAACAAGAACAGTACAGCTTGGATTAGTTCAGTGTTGATACATAGAAATAACTGGTATAGCTTTAATCTTAACCTTTGTTTTAATTCTAGGGCTTTGTGTCTCTTTTGATTTCATTGTAAAGACAATACGTACTTTTTTTCCTCTTTGTTGAACTAGTTGGTGAAATGAATAGTGTGTCTCTAGGTGGGTTTTTTTTTTAATTTAATTCAGGCTGAGGTTATACTGTGTACTAGGCATGAATTAATTACAAATTCAACAATTTTCTTGTGGTGGAGTGAGAATTTTATTCTCATTTCAACTAAATATCTGATCTAAGAAAGACTTTTGAATTATTTATGTGCTTGAGGGGCACACAAAGTGTGCTGCTAAAAACCCCTTTCTGATTGAAAAAGAAACTCATTCAGGAAGAAATGTAGGTCATATTTTTGGATCATCTACTAAATATCTTACAGAACTATATTCTGAGGTTCTGTTTCCAGGTTGAAACAGCATCTTATGTCTAGGAATGTTTAAAAGGTTATGCATTATTTTGTTCCAGAAGATGAAAGTAAATTGAGGATTATAATTATTGTGAAATTGCCAAAATATATGTTTGTGTCAAAAAATCTTTTGTTTATATTTGGTAGTATTTTATTGTAACTGTATATCACCAAGGTCCCTGTCATGTTTAATGAGTGATTTCTCTGTTAATATAATGCTGTAGAATGAATGGAATTGGTAAAGCAACTGTGATTATTCATAATTTCCTTATCCTTTATATCCCAGAAAACTTAGCCCCAAATCTTAATTCTTAGTGGGTTGAGTGAACTTTCCAACTTTATCCTAGACCATTGAAATGTATTCAACTCTAATACCTTTCCTCAGTGGGGTTTGGCAGAGTGGTTTCTGGCATCATTATAATAACTTCATTTCTGAAAGTGTTAGAGAATCACATTCAAGAAGATAATGTAACCTCTCTGTATGATAACTTTTTCAAATAGAATTCTAGTGAATGTGGAAAGTATACTGAAATTGAGGTTTGCAAATCTGCTTCTTTGATATCTTAGTTTATATGATTAGTCAACGCCAAAGAAATTATTTTGGAGGGCCTCTGGGAAGGATATAAGAAAATTTAAAATCAATTCTTTTAGGCAGCTGGTCTCCTTTCTATTTCTAGTGTTTACTTTTTACTTCACATTTTGATTTAGTGAAGTAGTAAAGAAATCACATAATTTCAGTAGTTGGATTTTCTGTGTGCTGCAAGTGGTATCATAATAGGGATTTTAGAACATATGTATAGTCACAAATATGTATGTGGAAGCTAACCCACATTGTTTCAGTGTCTTATGCTAAGTTTTACATACAAATGTATCTTTAAATTTATGTAACTTGTTTACGTTTATATTTAAAATTTCAGTCATTTACATAGATTCTAGACTACACTGGACTCTGGTCTGCTTTGTGATTCTTCCCTCATGCTGGGACTTGAAGCCAAGATCACCCTAGAGAAAGTAGAAAGCTAAGCAATAGAAAGTGATTTGGGCCGTGCTTACTAAACCCTAGTCTTTCTACTTCTGTATCCCAAACAGATATTTTCTAGGCACATAGTTGAAAGGCCAGGGATTCCATTCTGGTTGTTCCTTGTACAAAGGTCCCCTACTGAGGGCTTCACTGGGGCTGACTTACATAGTCTGGAGACAGACCAGGCAGCCTGCCACACGTGACTCTGCTGACTTTTAATCTTCCAATGGGCTGCTGTACTCTTTCCTCTTATTTGGCTCTGCCTTTCCTTTGCTAGCAGGAAACTTATTTCACTAAGCGTACTTAATCATTTCTCTTTGTTGAAAATAAAGCTAATGTTACCCTGAAGAATTACATTTCCTATTATTATTATGTCAATATCACTGGAGTCTGGAAGATATCTCAGCGTTTTCTTTTTCTCAGCACTCCCTTCCTTCGAAGTGCAGCATTTTTAATCATAGTTTGCATACCTTCTGACCTCTGCATGAAGGATTATAATCTAGACCATTAAAAAAATCACATTTAAATAAATACTCACAAATGGAAAAGAAATGATAATAATAATGGCTTACATTTATGTAACATTTAGGACTCTGTGCCAAGCATTGTTATAATTGTCCTATATCATGTACTCATTTTATCTTCTCAAAAACCTGTTGCGGTTATAATTATTAGTCACGTTTTATACATGAGGAAAATAGAGCACAAAGAAGTCACATAACTTGTCCAGGATATCATAGATTATAAATAGGGAAATAGTGATTGAAACCAAGGCATTTCATTTGTGACTTTTTTTTACTATGATGTAAATTATGAATTTGCTAATTGCCTTAATATCTTTTTCTATTTAACTTTTCATCAAGCTCTACAATAAATTATAGCTTGTTTTTTCATTGTATTCATTGGGGATAAAGTAACTTCACATCAGTAGCTGTAAGTGATTCATTTAATCACTGTAGTACTTTTAAATGTTAGTACATTATAAAAGCTCCATTTTCATAGTGAATGATTGGAAAAACCAGCTTATTGTGTATATATATAAACACATATATAACAAATGGTTTGTTTTTTCTGTCTAAAAGTTAGTGAAGGTTATGAGCTTCATTGTGTCTTAAGTACAGTTGCTGTGATTCAAATCAGAAGTACAGTATTTCTTTAGAAATTAGACATCAACAAAATACCTAGAATGCATGAATAACATAATGAAAATCCTGGTCTGATGAGGTATGACTGAAACATGGTGTATGTCTAAATTTTAAAAAAATTACCCTACAGTACACTTTGCCTTTAATCCCCCTCCAAATACTCCTTCTTCCTTTGAACACACTTATCCTATCTTTCTTGCCACTTTCTGAAGTAGTTCTGAAAACTCCCTTTAGTGTCTTTATTTGCGCTATCATGGCTGCCTTGACGTTCTGAATCAAAATGCTTGTTCTTCGTGGTCATTTTGACTTTGAGGATGAGCCAGAAGTCACACAGTTCCAGATCCGGTAAATAAAGTGGATGAGGATACACCTTATTGTTTTTACAAGCCCACCTATCCATCGGATAGGTCTTGGCAACAGCAATATTCATTGTATTTTTTATCACACCTCATAAAAACACTCATGAAAGAGGGCTTATAAAACTGCTTTAGAAGGTGGCAAGAATGATGGGCCAAGTGTATTCCAAGCCATTGGTAGAATGTTGAGGGAGATTAATGGTTTTATGGTTTATATCTAGAAGTGCCCCAAGAGCTTCATGCATTCATAGGTGGGGCTTTTGGAAGAGAATTGAGTTATGGAGTCACTCTAACTAAATATGCTGTTAGGAGGTGGAGCCTGGTCTGAAGAGGCAAGTCATTGGGGGTGTGAGCTGGAATGGTATATCTCCCCACCTGGCTCCTTGCTTGTTTCTCTGCTTCCTGTTTGCCTCAGGGTGAGAAGCTTTCTTCTACCTAGGCCCTTCCACCATGCTCCTGACCACACAAGAACTAAGAAATTTCTACAACGTAGGCAAAAATAAACCTCTCTTTTTAAATTGTGAGTGTTGGGTATTTTGTCCCAGTGAAGAGGAAAGTGATTAAGAAAAATTACAATGAGAAATTTTTTTAATGTTTACTCGATATTTTGATCACACCATGTAATAACTTTCTAGCTTCACTGTCTCATTTTTCCTGGAATATAGGTACCTGTGCAAATCTCTATGTGTTCATGTATATTGAGGTACACACTCTAACTAAATGTCCATAATCCCTGAGGTTTGCAGTGGTGATTTGAAATTTATAGATATATGTTCCACTAGTGCAGCATAGGAGAATATTCTTGATATGCATGCTGCTAGACTATTTTTTGTCCTGAAATGTTATGATGATGAGTGTAGGGAGTTTGGATGAATTTGGGCCTATTAAACTAGGAAGATTATTGACTAATGTTTTGACTGGTTGGTTGGCATTAAATCTCAACAGAATTCTGAGAAGGTAACTGGATAAAGGGTGATAATAAAACAAAGATAATGAAAACACATAGGCAAAAAGAATTTACACTTTCTTTTTAATAAATAGCAATCATTATAACATAATAACTGCTATAAATATGCATGAAAATAATATTACTGAAGATCAGTTACAGATAAATCCTAATGATTTCAGATAAAAGTCTTTGAACTGGGACTTGAGGCATATGTAGACATTATTTTTTGAAAAAATAAGGGTATTTTGGGCAGAAGAAATTATGTGAACAAGGGTAGACATGATGTCATCACACTTCAGGGAGTAAGACTTAACATGGTTAGAGAATGTGGCACGAAGAACAAGAGAGAAATGACTTGCAAATGCAAGTTGGAGTGAATTGGTAAAAGATTTCTTTATTATCCACAGGTAACTTTGAATGGACTTTAAATGAGAGGTTTAGGGTGGCACGGTCAAACTGCATTTTAGAATGATCACTTGGAGTAGGAAATTTGGGATTGATGGGAGGACATCTAGGTGGCTTCATAATAATAATCTGATTGGGAGGTTTTTAATGATTTGAACTCAAGGCAGTAGAAGTGAGGAAGTTAAAGAGGGAGCTAAATATTTAGAAAGTAAAGTTAATAGTTATCAGTGACATATGCAACCTGGGGAGATGAGGAAAAAGAAGCGGGAAGTAGAAGTCCGGTGTGTGAGTCCCATGTATCTGGTTTATGGATTGAGGTGAAGGGTGCTGCAACTTACTGAGATAGGGAAGAATAGGAAAAATTAAAGCTAACCTTAGACATAATAAATTTGAGAAACAAGATAGAAATAAAGTAGTTAAATTGCTGTGTGCTATAGGCAGTTGTTGAAAATTGGAACTCAGAAGAGTATTCAGCTTTGAAAGGGAGATTGGGAGTTCATCTATATATGCATAGAATTTAAAACCATGAGAGTGGTTGAGATTACCTAGAGAAGAATTGTAGAGACAAAAGAAAAAAAGCCAAAAATAAAAACAAACAAAAAATGGCCTGGAATTAATCCCTCAATGCCAGTGGAAAAAAAGAACAGCCAGCAAAGGAAATGCCAACAAAATAGTATCAAGATATTACAAAATCTAAGAGAAGAAAATATTTCAGGAAGAAGCAGGGGCTAGTTTAATCATGTGGACTATTGCTGAGAAGTTAATTCAGACAAAGACAGCAAAAAGTCTTTTAAATGTGGCTGGATGGAGAATGGTAGTGGTCTTGACATACATATTTTCTTAGTAGTATAGAGGAAAGTTAGATTGGAATTCTTTGGCATTTAGAGCCATTGGATGGATCTGGTGTGGCCAGTCATTGACATAATACAAAAGGAATACAAAGTTTGCTAAGTTAAAGAACCATGAATCCTGTTGAGTACGGTACTCAACTGGAGATGTTCAGGTACTAGAAAAGCCTATGATCTGGAACTCATAAGAGTAACCTTGTCTGGAGATAAGAATTTCGGA
The DNA here is from genome assembly GCA_004026905.1 of Hystrix cristata. NCBI lineage: Eukaryota > Metazoa > Chordata > Mammalia > Rodentia > Hystricidae > Hystrix > Hystrix cristata. Next base: position 5,043 of record PVJO010007798.1, on the reverse strand, counting down.
AGTTACTCCATCTTGGAAACCTCCTGGGTATCCTCACAGATATTTAATTGAAATAAAATCGGGTCCAATTTATTATGGAAAATTGATAAGTACTAATATATAATATGTTAAGCAGTACACATATATATCACAGTTTACAAAGGAGACAATTGAAAACGAATGGAATATATTAGGTTAGCTTTCACTACAGACTAATATTTGAATAAACTAATATAGATGAAGGCAGTTAATACCAAAGAACATAGATTTTAGGTGTAAGATCCTAGTTATTAAAAAAATTGAAATCAGGTATCCATATAAATACCCAAACCTAATCAAGGGTCTGGGAGCTTAGCTCAGTGCTTTCACACTTTCACACTTGCCTAGCATGCTCAAGGCCCTGATTTTTTTTTTTTAACGTTTTAGTTTTTATTTACACTTTCATTTTCTCACACCAGAGAAACAATGTGGTATTTAAACATCTGTGTCCTATTTATTTCACTTAAGAGTATGGTTTCAAGATGCGTCCCTTTACCTTGAAATAGCTCAAGCTTATCATTCTTTATGGCAGAGTAGTACTCCATTGTATAAAAGAAACCATATTTTCTTTATCCATTCCTTAGTTGATGGCAATTCAGGCTGTTTCCAAGATTTAACTATTACAAACTGTGCCGCTATAAATATGGGTGTACATGTATGGCTGTGGTATGATGGCAAGGCCTTGATTTTTATCCCCCCCCCATACAAATCCACAAAGTTTCCATTGTATTCATACCTTAGATTTTCATAGAGTGCTCTGTTTGATTAGATGCTTATTTATTTTTCTGTTCATGACAGTTCGTAGTCTCTGAAATTCAAAGTAGTTCTTTGGGAAGTTAATTCTCTAGTAGACGTTCTACCCTCAGACTGCTATATCCATAGTGGAGTATAATGACTGGAAATGTGGAAATGATCATATTTAATTTAAATTATTTTTGTCTCATAGTTTTTCATACTAGTAAAGAAACATCAGATTATGATTGACCTTATTAATTTTACTTTTATATGACTAAAAGTTATGCTATTAATTTTACAGAAAAAAACCTTTATTCATATATGTTTCTGAAGAAATGACCTTGTAAAATGTCAAAATTGCTATTGTGTGCTTTTGAAAAATACTTAACATGGGGCTGGGGATTTAGCCCTGAGTTCGAACCCCAGCACCAAAAACAAAAACAAAAACAAAAAAACAAAACAAAAATACTTAACAATTTGTGCTTGATGCATTTAAACTCTTTATCGAGGGTCAAGGATTATATTAGGGCATTTTGTCTGTGAAATGTTGACAGAAATGAACGAGGCGGTTAAATTCTCACTGATAATACTGTCACATTTTTTAAGAAATTGTCTAATGATAAGGCCAGATTTTGCTCATTATTTTTCTTAGTAACAACCACTACTTGTTCATTGAATGTTGCCTTAATTAGAGTGGATTGTGTCAAAACTTAGGTCCCAGCCACAATTCTTACTTAATAGATATTTAGTTTAAATTGCTATAGTTATATCATCTTCAGTGACTACGTATACTGTGTGAGTATATACTGTATACTGTATATACTCATCCACTGCATTTGGATGAGGTGGAATTGTATAGATATTCCAAAAGCATTGGAAATTATGCTGGTCTCAGTGTATTTTTGATACTCCATATTGAATTTAAACATCCACAATTATTTTATTTTTTATCGTATCATATTTTATTTTAAAATGGGGTTTCTTTTATGTTGTTCATACTCGCCTCAGGCTTGCGATTCTGCCTCAGGCTCCCAAGTAGCTGGAGTTATTGGCATGTGTCCCTGGACTTGGCTAGATATCCACAATTTGATCCACAAAGTCACACTATAAAGTATAGTAAAGCCACAAAACAAAGGCAATGAAGAAAAGCAGGGTTATTATCTTATTTACTTATTTATAACTCTTCTTTATCATCTAGTGAGTACAGTATATTTTGTAAACAATCAGATCTGTTACCACCTAAATAAGAGTTGCTATTGTTTCTTGGCAATCATTTATTTTTATCCCGACTCTTTTCAAATAAATGGTTCAAAAAACCACAGTAGTTCTAAAGGCTTAATGTTGAGTATAGTAAAATGATGGACGTGTGAATATAGTGCCAATAAATCATGAGATTATCATTTTATTTATTTCAGTAATTACTCAAATGGCAAATGCTAGGCTGGTCTGTACAAAGATCATATTCTCTTCCTGTGTTGATTTCTCTTTGCCCATAACTGGTACATGCACATGTATATCCTGTTGATACAGCATGTGAAGAAATATTTTAAATTTTTACATTCATGAAGATGCTACAGTTTTAGCATCTGGGAGTTGTATAAATATTGTGAAAATATCCCTCAGAATTCATTTGTCTCAGTGTTTGAAAGAGGGTTAGGTGGTGTATATAGCTTCATATCCCTCCTTAGATATTGTCTCATGGTCTAAATGACCTTTTAACTTAGGTTTTCAATCTCATTTAGCAAATTGAGTATTATCCTATAACTCTCCAATACCTTGTTTTTTTCTGAGCTCTTTATTGAAACATCAATGCTATTATACTTTGTAACATGGGATACAGGAATCATGAGACTCTTGATTATTAATGATTAGAGATGTATTGTAGAGTCTGAAGCTCAGAAAACAATTGTTCTTCATTTTCTGAGCATCTGTGAGTTTCATAGGTCTTTAACACGTTCCTGCTGGCTTGAACCACCGGTGGTACATGCATGACTGTCCCATCAGGCAGCTTTGTATGAACATCGTTAGTAAAAAGAGTGATCAAAGTGATTAGTTCCATTTGTACCACCTGCCTAATGGGACAGTCACGCATGTACCACCGGTGGTTCTAGCTGCCCGGCAGCGAGACATATGAGTTATGACCCTGTCGTGAATGTATGAAAGGCCTTGCACTATTGTTGCCCTTTCCAGAGGCAGGGTTGTACTCAACCCCCACCTCCATAGTCCTCTCCATTTCATTAATAGTCTTCCATGTCTTATGTACTTTGTTGGATTTTCTCATTTCATCTGATGATTGTGATCATTTTGATTATATTTTTTTTGTTTGTTTGTTTTGTTTTTTTTTTTTGTGGTGCCGGGGATCGAACTCAGGCCCTTGTGCTTGCAAGGCAAGCACTCTAATCACTGAGCTAAATCCCCAGCCCCTCATTTTGATTATATTAAATGTCACACTTTTAATATTTCACCTTTGAATAGCTATTTCAATGGCTAACATAAACATTACAGCTGACATGGTGAATTTAGTTCTAAAATGTCTAAGGTAAATAATCAGTTATCATTTGTATAAATCATGCTTTTATTACAACTGTCGTTATCCACTAATGCTGACTTCATTTTTATCAGATTACTTTGTGGGAGGCTGTATTCATAGTTAAATTATAGCATTTTAAAGAGGAAGAAAATGCTTTTTTCTTAAAGGACATTCTTAGTTCCTTAGCTTCTACATCCTTTGACTTAAATTGTATATTTTGCCAGTCAGTAAAAGTAGTTATGCTTTGAAGAACTGTTTATAGAGTACATCAATAGAATTAGAGATTAATATATATTTGCCTTTATCCTCTGACATTTTCCATTTTGAAGATGTGAATAAACTCCATGTACTTATCACACAAGTTGAAAAAAAACCCCTAAAATCTACTGTATTTTCCTCACATGTCATAGATCACTGAATAGAATTTATATTTGGGGAAAAAGTGACAGCCAATTCATTTTAATGAATCCCTATAATTTCCCTCTTATATGAGTAGAAAAAATGATAATACTTAATAATTTTCAGCCTGATGAACTAGATTCTTTTATTATTAGTAATAGTTTTTGTTGTTGAGTGAAGCCAGACCCATATTAATTTTCTAATTGAATTTGATGATAAAAACGAAACATGGATTAACATGCATTTCCATGCTAAAGGTAGCCCTTTATGGTAGAGACAGTATTTGTGAACTTTACTTGGTTTATTTCTGTTTTATGCTCATCATTAGGGCAGCATGGTAAAACATGAAACAAAGGCCTACTAGCAAGTAGGGTTGTGTTAGAGAAGCAGGATAAAGAAAGCAAGTTGTGGAGTTGGACACTGAGGTTCAAAACCCACTTCTACTACTTCTAACTGGTGTGCTCCTAGGTAAGATGTGTGATAGCTAGTCTATTCACACACAAAGTGGAATAACAATAGTATCTATACCTTAGGTTTATTTTGACAGTTGAGTTAATATATGTAAAATGTAAGCAACAGTACCTGCCACACATGTGGTAGTTCATTTATGACTGTTCATTTATTGTAGTAGCAGGCATTTTTTTTTAGTCCAGAGGGGTGGTCAATTCTTTGTCATCCGTTTTCAGGGACTATGGTCAACATGTTTGACAACTTAGATAGTATTATTATATGCTCAATTTATAATCTGCATGCTGGTCAGCACTTAGTACAGGACTCTTATTTCATACTGTAGGCCAGAAGTGTATCTGCTCTTAGTTAAAAAGCTAGTAATTAAAAGTCAGTTTTGAATATTCTTTTATTTTAATTTAATTTAATTTAATTTTATTTTAAACCAAGAACATGTGTTGGTACATTTTACATATAATGGTTACATTCATCACATTTATTTTGTACCTGTACATGATGCATGTTGGTTCTCCCTCCTCTTCCCCACCCCTCCCCTCTGTTCCTTCCCTCCCTAATTAGAGCAGGTTTGTTCTTAATTTTCCATATTTTCCCTTTCCCTTTTCTTTCCTTTGTTGCCTTTCTGCCTTTCCCCTTCTTTCTTTCTAGTACTCCTCTCCTTTGTATATTATCTTCCTTTTATATAATATCTATTACACCTCTTTTTCCTTATTTACAGTTATGGTTTCTCATATCAGAGAGACAATTCGATGTGTATTCATGAGTGTCTGATTTATTTCACTTAAAAGTATGTTCTCAAGGAACATCCATTTATATATGAATGACTCTAGTTTGTCCTTTTTTATGGCTGTGTAGTACTCCATTGTGTAGAAAAACCACATTTTCTTTAGCCATTC
>PVJO010007797.1:0-79427 GCA_004026905.1 Hystrix cristata | reverse complement strand
AATAAATCTCCTAGAGAATAAAATAGGAAGAACTCTCGAAGACATAGGGGTTGGAAAAAAATTTATGAATAAAACTCAGGCTGCACGGGAAACAATTCAAAGAATTGATGCTTGGGACCACATCCTATTAAGAGGCTTTTGCACGGCAAAAGAAATTACTAATAGAGTAGGATGAAAAATCACAAACTGGGAGAAAATTTTTGCCAGCTGTCCCTCAGATAAAGGTCTAACATCTAGAATCATATTTTTGATTCCAGCAGCACATACTCTAGATCCAGCTACCCCTGAAAAGCTTCACCTATGACAGAATGAGGCTTTGGGGTGACATCTAGATACAAGCCATAATATATAGTGTTTGTTGTTTTGTGATTGGTTCATTTCATTTAGCATGTTTTCAAGGTTTATTCATGTTGTAACACGTACTGAAGTTTCATTTCTTAAGGATAAAAAATATTCCATTGTATGTGTACAGATTATTCATTCATCTGTTGAATGCTTTGGTTATTTCCACCTTTTGGTTATTATGAATGCTGCTGCTGTAAAACCTTACAGTACTAGTGAGCTTTCTCATTGGCTGACACAATATCAAACACCCACTGCTTGCAGAGGAGAGGTTTAATTTAGCTCATGATCTCAGGGGATTCAGTCCATAGTTGGTTGGCACCAAGGCAGCAACATGAGGTGGAAGGGTGTGGTGGAACAAAATGCATATTTAGTTCATGGCAGCCAGGAAGCAGAACATGGGAACAGTGCCAGAGAGGAAGGGGGCAGGGACCATATGCAGTACCCAAAGTCATGCCTCCATGACCCACCCAAACACACCCCCAAATATGCTTTACTAATCCCCTGAGGGTTTTTGAAACCAATTGAGTTGACCCAATTAAGATTAACCACCATATTTGCTCTTTAATGTTACTAAATTTAAGCTATTGAAAGGCACCATCGTCTTAGTGTGGAGCTGAACAGTCTTGGAACTTGTAACAGAAGCTGTCACTGTGTGTGCCATGGAGCACTTGGGGAAAATATGTCTCATTTCACTCTATTGTCAATGAAAAGTAACATCACTGCTCAAGCCAAGAAACTCCACTGCAAATTCTGTTCACCACTGTGCTGCTACTTTACAAGGACAGAATTCCTCAGTAGGAAGGAAGACATTCCATCCCCCAGGGTTAAGTTTTACTCAAATGTGGCCCAGCTGCCAGTATACAGTGCCTAGTGTCAGCCATCATCTGCCACTCAGAGGCAGTCATTTCCTCCAAAGCATAGGAAAGCACTCAGCCCATGGGTAGGTTAGAGGAGATTTCTGTTATCAGTCAGGACCTCCCAGAATCTGTTTTCCCTCCAACAACCCATACCCTGGGTGTGATCTAAAAAGCTGGTGTCTCTATCTGTCTCTCCCCCTCCCGCCCGATCCCCTGGGGAATATTTTGGTGATTTGAACACCAGAAGAGCTCATTAGTCTTTTCTACTGATCTCACCTTAGTAAAGGCTACAGCCTCTCCTTTAAATCTGTTTTTAAAATTTGAATGACAAAATGGAAAAACTTGGATCTGAGGTGTTCCTCTCCCATAAGCCCCTTATAGCAGGTACATCTCCAGAATATATGTGCCATAACAACCTTAGAAAGCACTGAGCTCAGTGGAAGACATGGGGACACCCTCTGCCCTCAAAGCTGGAGCCAAGCCCCAGTTCGGTCACAAGTCCCAGCATACCTTCCAGAACAGGAGTGAGTAACTGCTTTTCATCCACATATAACTAAAACACGGCATTCAAGTGGCTCTTCCCAGATCAAGGAAATCTGCCTAAAGAAGAATGGTCAGTTTCTGCTCAGGGTATCAAAGTAGAGCTTATTTTAAATGATTTTCCAGCCTATAAAAGAATTTGTATCTGATGTTTTGGGAGTATGGTATTACACATGTGTGTATGATGTTCGGAAATCTACTGGCATGACCCCGCCAGGACTAATTAATTCAAAGAGTAGCCCTGTAAAGGAAGAACTCATCCTGGGGGAAAAGGGAATAAGGCAATAAACTTGATCAGCAAACTAACCCTCTGTGTCTAAGGATCCTGGCAATTCTGATGCTGTCTGACAAGTATCTTTTGAGTCTAACATCACACTTGAATAGCTACAGGCTAAGAAGCAGAGGTATTTTGAGAAAAACTAGAGAATTTTGTAAGGCACTGAAGCTTAGGAAGTGATCTGGTGATGCAAATGTGTCAGCACGTGACATAAGAGTGGTGTTGGTGGGAGCCGATTGGTTCAGTTCTGCAAGGTGAATGGTCAAGTTTTAGTGTGTCCAAGAGTTGATCTGGGTAAACCAGAACACAGGCTGGAATGTCCAGAGGAAAAGTGTGAATGGAAGCAGCATACTATCCCAAGCCTGACAGAAAAGAGTAACACCCATGTGACTAGGAGAAGCTCCAACATCTGCACAGGCAATGCTGCCCAACGGAGATGCCCATGCCAGCTGACAGAGGTGCTGCGTGTAGAAAATGGAACTGGTGGAAACCATTTCACACAGTTTTGCTGACCCTATCCATTACGTAAGAGAATCGGGACAGGAACGTAGAAAATGGCAGGACCACTGTGTTCTCTCGTGCATGGTGGCCCACTCTTGTGTTGTAGGATGTACTTCTTTTTCTACTTTTACTTGACCCAAACTCACTCTGCAGAGCCTGTTTCTTTCCTACCTTCAATAAAATGTTTCTACCATTAAACATTTACCAGTCCAATTATTTAAATACAGGATGACCAAAACTTGCATAATTTTTCATTAATTTTTATAAGATAACAGGAAATATAAAAAAGACAAATTCATCAAATTTATTCAACACAAGAACCGACTGGTTGAAATGACACCTGCCTGAGCGACGCTCAGGATGGTCAGTATGTAAACAAACGCACTGCCCGTGTGATGCTTGAGGTAAACTGTTCAGTGGCTAAAAAAATAAAAAATGAAATGGCAGTTGCTATGGTGTATCTTATTGGATCTATGGCAGAATACAAGTGAGACATTTCTGGAAAACATGGAGGAAGACCTTCAATGAGGGTGGGATGAAATTCTGATCACGTTGTCCAAGGAGTCCCATTATTTTACCATGAATTTCCTTGAACTTAGGACACACATGGCCCCTCAGAATATTTCTTTACGATTATCAGATACTCAGGTTTTAACTTCTTACCTCATTTCCTAGACACGGTATTTTAAACTACGCTATTTGCCGTGTTTTTAAGAGTGAGGAACATTAAACTGTTTGCTACTTTGAAACCTTTACTATTTCTTTACAATGAACGGTAGGGTCATGACTTCAAAGACATGGGGGCAGGCAGACAGGTCGATAGACAGGAATGCATGACACGGTGGTTACTTGGCAAGAGGATGTGGCTGGGGAGTGCACAGGCTCTGCCTCAAGATATACTACTTCAGAGAAAACACAACCAAAACCCAAAACCCTGCTTGTCCAAACAAAGCCTGTCTGCAAACCACATTAAGCCAAACGGCCAACAGGGTTATCATTCTGCCCTCATCCTGGTCCTCTCCGTGTAGAGACACACACAAAGCTGGGACTAACCATCTCTTCCATTATTAACATGTATAAAAACCAGCAGAAGCACAGCATCACTCCAGTTGTCCAAGGAGACAGCCCCTTGCTTTATCTTTGTATTCTGTGTACCTCTCCAGTTTGTAAACAATAGCATCACAGTCTCACAAAGACAGCTGTGTCAGGTAGGTAATAATACCGAAATACCACTGAACATTCATTTATTGCCAGACACCAAACTAAGGATTTTCCTTGTGCTGTTGCATTACTCTTCCCAGATAACCTATTACAAAAGCACTATTATTATCCCGGTTGTACAGAGGAGATAACTGAGGCCAGAGTCACATAAGTGGTGATACAAAGATTCCATGACTCCAAAGTCCGTAATTTTAACCAAAATATGTGTACTTGCAATAAAGCAAGAGTGAATCAATGGTTTGAGGATTGTGCAATAGGGCAGAGGGAAAGGTACTGAATGTAGGTAATGTTTAACTGGGAATTGGTATTCGCAGAGATCACTTCAGGAGCGTTAGAGAGAGGATGAGAGCTGCGAATCCAGGACAGCCTGCTGGAGGCTTGGCAGTGGAGAGGGACTCTGTGGTCAGGGGCACAGGGCCACCTGATGAGAGAGACGGCACGGAGGCTGAGCTGCTCTGTCACCACCATTTCCCTCTCTCTCTGTCTCTCTCTCTCTTCTCCCCCACTCTACACCTGTCTGCTCACACGGGTTCCAGCTATGAACACAACACATAACCTGAAAGTTAGGAAAGAGGTACTGTGCAGATATTTCCTCATTTGAAGCGTATGTGCTTTCTCTCTACCTCCCACTCCACCCGTGGGTGTCTGGCTTCTATCCAGTTAGGAAAACAAGAAAACATAAGCTTCAGTCATGCAGAGAAAAGGACTTTCTCCTTAATGCTACTGTAGAACTGTGCTCTACGTGAAAACTTCAGTGTATGGATATTTCTAAAGGAAGGGTCTGAAGAAATCAGAGACAATGAAACCCAGCCCACCCAGGAGCCTCAGGGACCCAGCGAAGTGCTACTCTGCCCTGTCTCATCTCTGGACTTCGCGTATGGCTAATTTCTTGCATGAACATTTCAGACAATAAACAGACTCCCTATTTCCTCCTGTCACCCCGTGATGATGAATTTTACATGTCAGCTCTTTAGGTCATATTACCCAGACATTTGGCCAAACATTCTAGATGATTCTAGGCAAAAAATAAAAATTTATTTTAAAAAGTTGTAGATAAGATGAACATTTTAATCATGACACTTTGAGTAAAGCAGATTACCCTCCATCATGTGAGTGGGCCTCATCCAATCAGTTGAAGGGCTTAGTAGAAAAGATTGATTTTTACTTCTTTGTATGAAGAAGAAAGCTTCAGAGTATTATACTTGAACCTGAACTCAGCCCTTCCTGGGACTCTGGTTTCCTGGCTTGTGCTGCAGAGTTTGGACTTGCCAGCCTCCAGAATCACATGGGCCAATTCTTAAATCTCTGTCTCTGTCTCTCTCTCTCTGTCTCTGTCTATCTCTCTCTGTAGAGACAGAGGTCTCTCTGCTTCTCTCCCTGTCTCTGTCTCTCTGTGTCTCTGTCTCTGTCTCTTTCTCTTTCTCTCTGTCTCTCTCTCTCTCTCTCTCTCTCTCTCCCCGTATATCCAATTGGTTCTGTCTTGCTGAAGGGCCTTCCCAACACATACTCTACTTCACCAATTTTAAAATACACAGTATTGGAGGCTGGGGATTTAGCTCAGTGGTTAGAGTGCTTGCCTTGCACTCAAGGCCCTGAGTTTGATGCCCAGCACCTAAATAAATAAATAATACACATTCTTTCACATTTCCCTAAAATTATAAGATATTTAAATTGTTCAAAGGTAATATGTTTATTCCTAGTACTTGACAGATTAGTCAGCATTTCCCCAGTCAGATCATAATTTGTAGCATGTAATCATTTGCTAATATACATATACATATATATATGTGTGTACATATATATGTGTGTATATGTGTGTGTGTGTGTGTGTGTGTGTGTGTGTATTTCCGGGTGGATGCAAAATATGAACCTAAAAAAAGAGAGCCTCAAAGAAATGTTTTGTAAAGGGAAGAATGGGAAGAGAATGGAATATATTTCCCAAGTAAAATTCATTCTATTACTGAAGCCCCATTTTTCTTCCACTATAGATTTCTAGCATTTTAGCCAACAGCTGTAGCTTCTTTATTCTATTGCTAGTGACAGTCTGTTTCTTGTACACTCTCAAATGAACTATATATTTGGTCAATCCTGTAACCATGTTGGACATATCACTTTCTTACACACAAAACTAAGACTTGAGGTTAAGAGGAGGTTTTAGGTGTGTGAGCATCATTGGTACTTAGCATGAGCACATGCTGTACATAGTTGTCAACGCATGTGTGTCATGGAAGGTATAGGCTACAATGTGAAGTCCTGGTAAATGACTAGCACCCACGGGAGCCCTCCAAACTGACACACTAAAAGCCATCAAATAAAGGACAGTATTTGGCTCTCTTTTATACATCTACTGCATTATCCTTCATATTCTAGAAGAGAGAGAGAGACACAAAAGAGAGACAGACAGAGAAAGAGACAGAGACAGAGAATTGAGCAAATGAGAGTGGTTGCTGTGAATACCTTGAAGGTGGCTTAGTCAAAACAGCACAGCTTTACTGCCACTGATCTGAAAAGTGGTTCTGCCACATGCAGGCTGTGTAACTTTGGAAACATTACTCTTCTAAATCTTCAGTTCTTTTACTTGGACAGTGAACATTATGTTTACATTTAAGAGTTTTTTGAAGTTTAAAGGTAAATTGGTGCTTAATCTTGTCATATAAATGGTAATTCTCATTAATCTGTCCCTCTCTCCTGCTGTAGCACTAAGCCTAGTAGTTGGAAGGAACTTGGAAGTACTTGGAAGGCCTCATTCACGTTCATCAAATGAAGCATAAGGAAGTGTCTTTACAAAAAGACACTGTTTTTGGCTTTCCATACAGCATGCAATAAATTGTACAGCCTGACTCTGTGAGTACAAAATGATCATTTATGATGTGATCCTTTTTTACCCCAAATGCTGAATATCTTCAAATAAGGCTCCAACTCCATGTCTCTTCACTTAAAGGAAACAACCACCAAAAAAATAGAGAAACAACACTACAGATTCATTAGTTCAGCCATGGAATTTATAGCAATTTTATGTCATTATTAATTTGAATTTTCACATAGGAAACCAAAATGCTCATTTCCCTTTTTTAAGAGATAAAATCACAACAGAGATATCTTGATGTCAAAATTATTTCCCCCTTCTGACTTCTTCTTTTCTCTTTCCCCTGTTTTCTTCCCTGCTCACCATCTGTTTGTTTGGAAGATCAGTGAAAGAATTATCTAACCATGGGAATGAACTCTGGATGACATATTACTTTAAGCCACATCTGAAATGAATTGGAAGTTGAAAAGACTACATAATAACATCAATTGGTATGTGTGCTATACTTGCTGAAAGATGATCTGATGCCAGAAGGGCCCTTTATAACATACTGTCCCAGGAACCTTCAGTCCCAGCATTCACATGGATGGCTCCATATGAAACGCTGGCAGCCATCTTGCACTTACTGATTGTGCCTCCATAATTTTTCTTCAGATAGATGATTCACCAGACTATGGTAACATTTCATTAGAGAACAGCTGGAAGAACATATCAAATTTAAGTCTCAGGTCACAGTGGGAAGGTCAAAGCCTACACAGCTGAGAGAAGATGGAGTGGGGGGTTAGGTAAAAAAAGAGAAAGGAAGAGAGGAAGGGTAAGTTGGTTGGTTCTCTGAAAATTGAGCGGGAGCTGAAATTCAAATGTACTTCATTTATTCACTGGAACCAGTTAACTAGTATTTATATCAGCAGATGTTCTGGATACTGGGAATATAGCACTGAACAAAATAGAAATCTGTGAACTCTTTAAAGATTATATTCCAGTGGGAAAAGATAAAACAATGTACTCAGTTAATAAGTTATAAAGTATATCGAAAGAAAAGTGCTACAGAAGATTTGAAATCAGAGTAAGAAGGATTATAAGTGTCAGAGTAGAAGCTTTACCATAAATGGTGTTATCTTAACAAGAGAATTAAATATCAGTAATTCACTAGAAAAAGGAAGAATCACAAAAGTAAAGAGATATCATTTTTAATATAACATAAAGAGAATATTATGAGATGGGCAAAAAATTAGTCGCTTTGGTTATCTACCTTAAATAAAATACTTACTATGCATGTAATACCCGAGAAGCTCTGAAAACATTGCACATAGTTCTTTGCCTGCGTGCTTCTTTAACAAAGCGCTACTGTTCAAACAAGGAATGCAGACATAACGATTTCACTTACTGACGAGGTCAAAGTCAAAAACTATTTCATCTCATCATTGGTCCAGTGACTGACACTATTTATCCCTGTTTTACAGGTGGGGTCACTGAGGTCCAAAGAATGTGAGTCAGTGCTGGGAACACAGAAAATACATGTTCTAGAAAGCATGCAAATTACTTCATTTTATGTGGGTTTAACCATGCAAGAAGTTAAATTATCTCAGTGATTTTGTAAGCTTGGCTTTCTTCATCATTATCCCTCTTCCTGTCTGGGTGTCCCAAAATATCTTGTTACTGAGGAAAGCTCTGTGAGAGCCGAGGATGAGTGCAAAGGCCTCGAAAACATCCTAACAGTGTACATAACGTGCCATGGACAGTGCTTTCTGCTGAAGGAATCCAGGAAAAGTCTAAGTCTTGCCCCGAAGTGAAAGGTTCCAATTACTATTTTCACTTAGGAAAGTGCTTTTTTGGTTCTCACTTCATAGGAAAACAGCAAAGTTTTACAGTAAGTCCCTTATCTTCTTTCACTTTCTAAATCTGAATAGCATGGTTATTACTACATATCTGTGGTTCAGCTAATGAACTCGCTGGCTGCACTTGGGCAGGGACAGCAGTGGCAGTGACCCCAGAAAAAGGCAAGGATGATTTCTTTAACTTTGGAATCCAAGATGGAATTGGGAAATTCTTCACGAACAGATGAAGTTCTTTAGGTATCCTACAGCATAACATTTGTGCCCAAGAGAATGCAGCTATTTATTTTGTATCATTTAATCATTTGAACGTTTTCCAAGTCACTGTAGACTAAATTTAAAGCAGGATATTGTGTTAATCAACTCTTAAATGTTAATGTGGCCTTGCCAAGCTGGTTTCCAAGAAATCTCTTTCATTTGTGCTTTCCTACTATTTTCTCATGTAAGAGATAAAGATAAATGTTCACTTATGTTAACCCATTTTAATAGTTGGATTATTATAGTCAACATTTACACACACACACACACACACACACACACACACACACACATCTAGGAAGGGCCTAATTATTCAGAGGCAAAGGTCATTACATATTCAAACTTCTTTGGCCTAAACTTCCAGAATTTACTCACCTATCACTCACTCCACTGGCGATCATTCTCCTTCTCTTGAAAAGTGTCAGGATTAGAAAGAAAAAACAAGAATTCCAGAATAAACAACTCTTCTCTCTTTGTCATCCTGGTCCTGCTTGACCCTGACCTTGGCCCTGAGGCCTAATCACTGGCCTGTTCAGAGCTTGCCAAGCTGATTGGATTGGAGTGAATCTGATGTGAGCTTGCATATCCAAGAGGTGTATGGATTTGGTTGTCTTCCAGAGAGAGGCCAGAAACATGGGGATGACCTCGATGGTAGCCTTGTCTGGTGAGAAAATATATTGGCTCCACTAAGGCCACTACGATGTCTAACAGCCCAATTTCTTGCTTGGATTATAGTGGGGACACCTACATACTGCTGCTCTGAATATCTGCACAAGACTCCCAGGAGGAAACTTTAACTGGTTAGAACACTGGAGCTGCATCCATCCAGGAAACTGGTCATAGGGTGACATCAACCGGGCTCTAGGAGTCTTAAGAACGTCCATTTGACTTTCCGAAACAATTTCAAGGTGTTAATTCTGATTTATAAAATGATCTGTGTTTGGGATGCTGGTTACCTTAGAAATCAGTTTTAAGTCTGTAGCTAAAGAATTCCTAAGTTTACACTTCAGACACTCGAAAGCAACACCATTCCATGAAGAGCCAAGATGGTGAGGATTAATTGCTGTCTTGATCTGACACAATCTTACTTTGTAAATTAAAATGTTTTCCTCCCTGGCTTCCCTTACCAAATACAAATATGAATGTGGAGAAGGTACCACAGTAAAAACAGCATCAACAGCTTAAGTGTTAAGACATTTGAAGTCCAAGATTTTTTTAAAAAAGTATAACAACAAATTTGGGAGCATATTTTAATAAGATTCCTGTTTATGGGCCCATATAACATATGTAGATCGTATATTTAAACCATTGTTTGCAGTATGTGCAAGCACATATTGGCATGAGCAAAAGGATATGAATAAATTGTGTCATCTTCTGTAAATACATCTTGTTTAAAATGTGCCTTTTATTTATATCAGGTTATAAAAAGAGCTTTTCTTAATCCCTTTGTGAGACTGATCTAACCTGCACACGTTGGTACCTTTTCTATTGTATGCTAATTATTCAACCATGATTTCAGTGATTCCCAAAATTCTGTACATTCTTTGGGTGATCCAAACTAGGAACGGTGCAGACTGTTTAGTAGTTCATAGTAAGCATTCTCCGGAACAAGCACCACCCTTAAGGCTCCATGCTACTCCTTTTAATATCTGGAGTGTTTTAAGACTATTTTGTAATATTCCTTTTACCTACAAGTTGTCTGCCTAATTTTTTTTTTCCACAAAGAAGAAAACAGAAGCAGAATGGTTCAGAAATCTGACCAAGATCATTCAACAAACTAATAATAGAAGTAGAAATGGCACATTATATCTCCGCGAAGAATGTTTTTTCTCTGTGTGCACTTCTCTGTCAACCGAATGAACCTGTATCTTATCAGTAGAAGATGTCAACCTCAGAAAATAAACTGTGCTTGCTGTTCTTCTTCAATATGTCTATGGAGCACACATATGAGAAGACCATATTCAAAAAAGAAATCAGTGGAGTGGGAGTCAATTTTAGATTTAAGCAGAAGTAAAAGCCCATTACTGTTTGAAATTGAAAAGACTTGCAGGATATGGAAGGCCCAAACTGCTGTGCTAAAATACTGGGAAGAGCAACAGTTGCTCATTGCCTTTCCTAAACTCACCAGTACTGTCACTGGCATGAAAAGTTATGTTAGCAATGCCTAACCACTTAATTGCCCAAGTAACCGTCATTGCTTTTATGGGCCTCATTGTCTTGAGCATGAAGGAAGTGGCAAGCCGGTAGGACTGTAATCTATGTCTGTTACCACTAAGAGCACTGATGTGTTGTGACACTAAGAGAGAACAAGGCCAGAGAGACAGACACGGGGAGACTCATATGATGAGAGCTGTGCTGAAGACTGCCCTCATCTTTCCTTGAAATGACTCACTCATAACTATGGGGATGGGACATGCTGGAAATGGGGAAGAAGGAAAAGAAAAATATTTGAGAGGAGAGCTTTAGTAGGGTGAGCAAGGGGTTGATTTACACTACAGATTGGTTTAGGTCTCCTGGTCCACGTGATGTAAAACATTCACAAACACACACACACACGCTCATGAGTTAGTTATTCCAAAGATTATTGACTGAAGTTCACATAGTAGGTGCAGAATACAAGATGAATCCACATGCTAGAACCCTCGGTGGTACATTAGGTGGAAGTGGGGTAGGCAGCGTCAAAGGTACGTTGTTTTATTCTAGTCATTAGAAAGTACACGATCAAAAGTGAACGCAAAATGAGTTACAATTGTAACTTCGTTTTACTAAAGACAATCTGGCTGTCAAGTATGGCCACAACAGCTTTTTGTTTGCTTGTTTTAAGCCCTAGACCATCTGGCTGTTAGGTTTTATGATTAAGACATTAAGCTTGAGAAAATCCTTTAATTGTTACACTTTTAAAAATCTTAATGCCTGGATATCACTCTAAAAGTGTTCTTGCCTCTCTTCTGTCCCATGCTATAAAATATCAGCTCCACAGTTCTTCCCAGGATCTACTGCAAAGCTAACTAGAAACATCATAAAACTACATGGCCAGAAACATTAAAACTAAAGAGTTTTTCACTTCCCATAAACTAGAGACTAGTGTAAATTTTTATACAGTACACCCTTAAAATTATATTTCCAACAATCCCAGAGTCCATCAACAAAATAATATAGGAGAAAAGACAGGGAAGAAATCATCATTTTAAAATTTTGGTTCTTTAGAATTACAAAAATATATATATTCTATAATGAAATGTTTTAAGAACCTAGTTGAGAGAAAGAGAAAAATACTAAAGGTGATATTTGAGTGAATTATTTTTCTACAAAAGAGAAATTAAATATAGACAATATATCAAAATATTAGATACAAGATGGTGTGCCAAGTAAAAATAATTCTGATTAGACCTTAGCAGAACCATAAGTAAACTTCAGAAAAATTAACACATTCTTTAGTGTAGTGGAAAATTATATCTTTGTGACAGTATCTTTGTGAAGCGCTCATCCATTGAGTTCTGCAAATGGGTCCACAACACATAAAAGAAAGCTTTGAAACCACTGACCCAAAGAAAGCTTACACAATTCAAGTTTTTTTTTTTCCAGTAACCAGAAGTGCCTTGCTTTTTTTAAAATGGTTTTCCAAATTAAGGTTGTTACACTTACTCAACTTCTAAGGCATTATCTCAAACTTTTGTAATTTTTGGTTTATTCACTATTGCAAAATGAAAATTTCTTTTCATCATTCCCTTTCAGTGTAGAAAAATGAAAAGAGGTGCTTATAGACTATTTGAAATAAGAATGAAATTAGAATTTTGGAGGAATTATTTAAAAATAAAAGATACATATAAACTGCCCTATTTTATTATCCATAGATTGTAAAGCAGCTTCATTCTGTTCTCTCTCTTTCTGAGACAGAGAGAAAATTTTGTGCCCCTGAACTTCGAAGGTATTCAAAGGCACCGAAAATATTTTCAAAATGGTTATCTGGAAGTATGTTTAATGACTTGGATATGAAATAGTTACATTTAAAATGTAGAGATTTTCTTTACTTAAACAAATAAGCAGTTTTTCATTTCCAGAGAAATCTCATCAAAACTTTAATAGCTTCTCTTCTTTCCTGCCTGGGAGAAATGAGCAAAGGCAGGATATTTTTGTTTATCCAAAAGAATGTACTTTTCTTCTCCAGACTCCTATTCATCTAAAATCTTCCTGACTATGGGGACAAAAAGAAAGTATTAAAAAGCTGATAGACAATCCAATGTTCTCTGCACAGCGGAAGAGTTTGGCAACACAATTAGAAATAAATGCTCAATTGTTGCTAATATGCATCCTGAAGATAAAAAGAAAAGTGTCGGTCTTTGACTTTTTAAATCTGTTTTATTAACTTCATATAATCACAATTCAAGAGGTGTTTTGAAGAAGCCGTAGTCTCCTGATAAGAAATCCTTATCTTTGTGTACTCTGATTAAGGATGGTAAAATTTTGAAATTTAACTACAGACTTTGCCTAATTCATAAAACATTATCTCAAACTTCTGGACTGTTTGTCCTTTGCGCATATCATGTACCAGTTAGTCATACATGAGCTCCAAAATCAAAAGAGAGAAGATAATCATAGGAGGAAAGGAAAGGACATTCACCTTTCGAACAAGTTCTTAAGGGCTGATTATGGGTTTTCTATATATTAGTCTGCATGAAAACATCTGATCTCTTTGTCTTTTCCTGAGAATTACATGTCTAGCTTTGCTTCTCAATTTAGCAGTGTGCTTAAGGTCATGGTGGGGCTTTGGGACTAGCAAACCTGAATTTATGCTCCAGCTCCACTGTCTATGACCCAAGTGACTACAGCCTCTTGCTTAATGTCTCTAAGCATTATGCTCTCCTTTATGGAATGTACACTGTCTCATTTCAAACTCCCAGGACCTGACCGGTAGAGTGTCAGTGAATAGCAAATGAGCTAGTCTGTGTGAACCGTGCAGTGTCTGTCCAGTATCTATCAGCCATTGTTATGAAAATACATCTACAGAAATGCTATGCTCCTCTCTCCCTGATTACTCATTGTTTGCTAAAATGTATTCTGTCTCATTCCCGCACCTTCTCCGTGGGTGGCACACATCCAAATGCCATACATACATCAAGAGTCCCCAATATTCCTCTTTATAAGGCCTTCACGTAGAATTGTTTCAAGCTTTCTTCTCAGCTGATAATTATTGGCTACATGGATCTATTCTTATATTTTTGTACTTTCCTAAACTATTACTTATACTATTTCAATATATTGTGGCTTATGTATCCCAAATCAGACAGTAAATTCTTTAAGCATTGTCTTACATCTTCTTCTGTTATAGATAACACCTGGCAGAAGATCTTGCCCTCATGTGTATCATATAATGATGATTTAATTCTAAGTCTGTATCAGAGAGAAAGAGAGAAAGACTAAAATCGTCATCCCATACATTTACTTCTACAAACCCCAAGCCTATTGCATTGAGTACCCTGATTTGGAAGCCCAGGACGTTATAGCCAGTGGGTGCTAGAGCCACATGTTACCATCTTGCAAGAGTCCAGTGTGTGCGTCTTTTTGCCAGTTCTGCATATAATGATGTCTCATTGGTTGAAATTGGCCATCCTCGAGAGTATTTATAGCATGTGGGGTGGCAAATTCTGCAAAACATGGATTTTTATTTCTCTTTTTTTCTTCTTTCCTTCCATCTATCTTTCTTTGCTTTCTTCCTTCCTCCCTCCCTCCCTTTCTCCCTCATTTCTCCCTCTTTTCTTCTCTCTCCATCCCTCCATCCCTCCTTCCCTCCTTCCCTTGGTCCTGTTCATCATTCCTTCTTCAATTCCTTCTCTTTCCCACCCATCATTCCTTCCTGTTTCTTTTTTTTTCTTACCTTTTTTTGCAAAGTCAGTTGTTATACATTTACCAGGACAGCACAAAGACAGACTTAGAGCCATCCAAAGCATGTATCTAGATTTAAATACACTTTAGACATTGAGCGATTCAGATATTCTGTCTACCTGAACAAGAGCACACTCTGTGCACATAAAAATCATATATCCATATTCTTGATGGAGAACATACAGTTACAATTTACACATTAATATTCCTTGCAAATTCTTTTGATATTTGACAGTCATGTATTTCTTTTTTTTTTTTTTCCATGTATTTCTGTTGTGAAGCTATGGCCTTAGTAGGTATTTTCCCGGGATTTAATGTATATATAACACTCACTCCTAAACCGTGAGCTCTTAGAAGAGTGTACTGAAATAAAGATAAATGTCAACATAGAGCTACATTAATGATGGTGCTGGGCTCAGGGTAAGCTGTTAGGAAAAAAATGTATCCATTTATTGCTTAATTTAAAAATTTAACATTTCTGAAAATGGGAAGGGAATTATAAGAAAGAATATATTCAACAATTAACCAATAACCAAAGTACAAGTATATTCTCAGCTTTGAAGATGGTAGTTTGAAATTACAGTAGCTATTATGGTGTGTGTGTGTGTGTGTGTGTGTGTGTGTGTGTGTGTGTGTGCGTGCGCGCGCGGGCACGGTGTCGTACAAAATGGCATATGGAGGACCAGTGATGTGGATGGTAAAAAGAATTTACCAACAGTCAAGGAATACAGGGGAGATGAGTCTCTGTATATCAGAATACACTGTCAAGAGGTACAGTGGATGAGTTTCCAAGACACAAATCTCACCATCATGCTGGGAGATTGGGGTTCTACAAGGGATTAAAGATGTGGGAAAGGGTCTAGCCATCTAGATATCTCAGGAATGTTTCTTCCAGAACACCTGGTTTCTGTTGACCTCTTAGGAACACACTTAACTGTTTTTAAAGTTGCACAATGATGTTGCACACTGCCAAGTCTTCTTGCTTAGGCCTTACAAAAGGCCCTTCAGACTTAGATAAAGATATCTGCGGGTTTTAACCTTTTTGGGAAAGACAGGGCATTAACTCACTGGAAAGAAAGAAATGGGTTTGGTTTTCATTTTTACCTTGAGATGCTTTTAATCATCATTAGTGTGGTGGCTCAGGACTGCTCAGTATGTGCTGGGCAGGATTGTGTCACCAGAGAAATTCAGGTGCTGAGAATTTTAGCCTTCTATCACCACATTTTATTTTGTTTCAGTGTGCATCTCTCCATGATCTATTCAGCAGTTCAAGTGTTAATTTTTTAAAGCTTCCATTCTCTATATTAGCTCGGCAGTAAAATGCTTGCCAAACTTATTTTCATTTTTTAATACCATGAGTTTGAGTTTGTATTTCCGGGGAGGGGGAGGTCGGTGCTGGGGATCAAACTCAGGGCTAGCCAAGTGCTCTATCACTGAAATAAATCCCCAACTCTGAGCTTGTCTTTTTTTTTTTTTTTTCATAAAGCAACTCCAATTCAGGCCCAAGGTCAGCTCTAGGCCTCAGTATCCAGGAGAACATTATTTAGGTAAATGTCCAGAAGCAAAGGAAAAAGAGGCCAAGCATACTAACAATATCTTGGTTTGCATGTGATCTACTTCTCTGCCATGAAATGATTTCTTCCAAAGGGAGATATAAAATAGCCCCAAAGATGAAAATATCATGCCACACCAAAAATCACATACTGAAAGTCCAGTGATCCATCAAACATACTCAACACAACAGTTTATTATTTGTGAGCATAGAAATTCATCTCATATTTCAGAAAATCCAGATACTTTCCCTTACCACAAAGGGATAACAGTAAATCACCTTCAACCAGAAATCCAAAGGAGGATGACCTCCCCAGTATACAGATACAACAGAGAGATGTAAGGGTCTAACTCCTTTGTCATGAACTGAATTGAAGGACTGGATTTCCTCACATTTACAACTTCTAGGATGCAGGCCCTGAGGTGCCCTGTTCACTCCCTGCCAGGGCCCATGTGCCTCATCAGCCTCCCTTCTTCAGCACAGCTGCCTGCAGACAGACCATATCTAGGACCTCATCATTCTCTGTTAAAACAGACACTAGCAGGTACTGAAGAAAGGTTGGGATTTCAATGATGGTCTCATCTAGATGTTAACAGAAGAAATTAAAGAATGGTTTTGGACAGGAATCGTGCATCTCTGGAATAGATTTTGTGACAGGAGCAAACATTCCAAGCATTTCCTCTGTTTGGAATCACTGGGACCCGCCCACTCACATGCTAAATGAGGAGAGTATCCACTATGGGACGGCTAAATAGAGACCCAAGATTATGGTGCTTACTAGGGTAAAGCATCAAGAAAAAACATCCAAACTGAAAAGGCAGTGTACTCTGTAAACAGTAATTTTAAATTGACATTTGACTTCAGATAAGTTAAAACATCTGAGCCTGAATCCCATGCCAAATTAAAACACACAAATAAACCATCCTTTGGGGTGGCAAAGCTTTCAGAGATGGAATGCGAATGAAGTACATTCCTTACGCAGACCGTTCCCAATCATGCCTCTTCTGTGCTTCAAACACTTCAGTTGTTCCTTGTTATACCACAGGATCAAGTCCAAGGCATTGCTGTGGCTTGCAGAGCTCTGGTGATCCTGCTCCTCTGGCCTCACGCTTTGTCCCAGGCCCTCCCTGGAGGTCTCCACACCAACCACACCACCTGCCTTCCCCGCTTGTTTCCCAGCCCCACACCTCTGCTCCGTACCAGGGCCCTAGCTGATTCCTGTGTATCTCCTCATCACTGCTTGGATCTTTGTCTTTCTGGGAAGCCTTTGCTGACTCCTAAAGTCATGGTTGAATGCTCCCCCTTGTTTATCCATACCACAAGGTACAGTCTTCATGTAAAATTTAAAACAATATATTTTCAGAGCCTATTTCCTTGTCTCCATGTACTAATAGGCAGTCAGCTTCTTAAGGGCAGGGACCTTGTTCATTTTGCTCACATGGAGTCCTCAGAATACTGCCCAAATACTAATTGCCAATAATCACTTGCTTACTAAATGAATAAATTAAACTGCTATAATATGATCCCATTCAGATCAATGACCATAAGTACCTGAGTGGTTATTGTCTGTGCAGGGGCACTCATGAGAAAAGAAACTTGTCCTATCCACCATTGTATACCCACCACTAACACAGTAGATGCTCAATAAACATTTATTGAATAAAATACTCAAAGAACAAGATACTGTCCTTATCATAGTGGTCAGAATGATGTTAATATTAACATCTCTAATAATAATGTTAAACATTTCAACACACACACACACACACTTAAATCATAATAAACAGGGTAAAAAAATTACCATTTTTCTTTTCCTTTTGGCAGATGCAGGTGCTGGGGACTGAACTCAGAGCCTTGTGCTTGCTAGGCAAGGGCTCTACCACTTGAGCTAAATCCCCAGCCCCAATTACCATTTTTCATATAGGAATCATTGCTACTATAAATATTAACATCTTTAACTATTACAGCTTGTCTTAGTTCATTTTCTGTTACTATAACTGGATATCACAGGTTAGATAATTTATAAAGAATGAAGGTTAACTCAGCTCAGTTCTGGAGGTAGAAGGTCCAGGGCTGAGAGGCCACTTCTAGACAAGGTCGCACTGGTGGGAATTCTGCAGAGTCCAGAGGCAGTACAGGACATAGCATAGTGAGGGGCGCACATACCAGTGACAGAGATGAACTGGCTTTTGTAACATCCTTGCCTTAGAGGTGACTCACTAATCTATTAATCCAAGAACAGATTAATGAAGATAGAGTTCTCATCACCTTATCGCCTCTTAAAGGTCCCATCTGGTCCCTACTCTTAATATTTCACAATGGGGATTAAATTTCATCATGAGTGAGAAAATTCAAACCGTAAAACAGAAAATGAATTTTTCTCTTCTTGTGTATTGTCTTGTATAAATATTTCCTAGTCTACTGAGTAGTGCTTTGCATCTTTGATTTTTAGTTATACCTAGTCTCCTTGCAATCTGCTATTTCCTGATACAGTCTGAATATGTAGTGTCTTCCAAAGTTCCATCTATTAAAGGCTTAGTCTTTAACATGGTGAACTAACTGCTAGTGGAAACTTTAAGAGATAGCATATAGCAGGTGGTCTTCTTGTCAATGGGGAATGGCCAGTGAATGAGATATTGGGACTCTGGCCACTGTTCTTCCTGTTTTGCATTCCAGACATGAAGTGAGCAGCTTGCTCCATCATGCACACACTGCCACAATATACTATGCTGCTATAGGCCAAAAAAGCAACAAGGCAAGTAGATCGTGGACTGAAACCTCCAAACTGTGAGCCAATTTAAACCTTTTCTCTCTACAAGTTGATTATCTTATGTATTTCTTACAGTAACAAAATGCTGACTAACACATTCTGTAACAATACAAAAGTGCTCCCTGACCTCCACAATATAAATGCAGTTTGGTTTCTAGTTCATCAAAGAATAGAAAGAAAGAAAGAAAGAAAGAAAGAAAGAAAGAGAGAGAGAAAGAAAAAAAACAGAAAGAAAACACATATTTTCCCCCTAGATAAATTTTGGAGCAAATTGAAACACATACATAGAAGGATATTTGAGGGATAATCTGGCTCAATGCCAGGCTCAGCAATGAAAGGTTCCTTCTACTTCTAAAGGAAGAGGATGGGCTGGGGATTTAGCCCAGTGATTAGAGTGCTTGCCTTGCAAGCACAAGGGCCTGAGTTCGATCCCCGGCACCACAAAAAAAAAAAAAAAAAAAAAAAAAAAAAAAAAAAAAAAAAAAAAAAAAAAAAAAAAAAAAAAGAAAGGAAGAGGATAGCTATGATAGTATTTTAGTTCACAATAAGTAGTTAAATACATTTCCTTAAAAATAACACTAGGTATACATACACACATCATCCAGAGTCATTGCCTCTGTGTCTTACACAGTTTACATAACTCATATAAATGAAAGCAGTCTCGCCTATTTGCATAGATTCGTGGTAATTACATTATAGTGCTATAACTTGCATGAATAGCGCCTATTATCACTCACCACTCCTATCCCTACCATCCCACTGAATGAATCTCCTTTTCTTTCACATTCTTAGGTCAAGAAAATGTCTTTGGTCAGACTGACTATTGTGCTACAAATTACTTTGAAAATACACTGCTATTTTGATTAAAGAAAATAAAGAGCAAAAATTGTATGGAATCTGATTCCCATCTAGAGAAGTGATTGAAGGCTGCATTTCCTGTGCAAAGACAAATGAACAGATTCCAAAGTTGGCAAAGTTTGTGTTCACATTTTTGTTCTTTCTTGCATAAGACTGTCCTTCACTTCCATAGCTCCTCAATTGGACCTGACTTCTAGAAACTTATTCTCCGTCTGAACTTAGCAATCACCAGATAAAGCCAGTAACATCAGCGGTATCATTTAAATAGCTTATTTTCTAGGCAGGATGACAGAGGAGCTGCAGCTGGAAGCTCCCACATGAGATTGCCACTCAAATCGCACAAGGAGAAGAGAGGGGAGTGGAATAACCGGGCACCTTAAGTAGGTGGCAAAAGAAAAGCTTCAGGAAGAATAAGGTAACTGTCTTGATTTGTCTAGGCTGCTAAAACAAAATACTCATCAACTGGGTGGCTTTTAAACAACAGGAATTTATTTCTCACAGTTATGGAGGCTGGAAATCTGAGATCAAGATACAGGAAGATTTAGAGTCTGGTGGGGGCCTGCCACCCATAGATGGTGCTTTCTAGCTGTGTCCTCAAATGATGGGAGGGACTGGAAAACCCTATGAGGTCTCTTTTATAAGATGACTGACTAAACCCATTCATGAAAGCAGAGCCTTCATGACCTAATTATCTGCCAAATGCCCCACCTTCTAATTATTATTGCAATAGGTTTTGACATACAAATTTTGAGAGAACAAGTATTAGGACTACACTAATGGTATGGGTTAGTCAAGTATTCAGCCAGTTGTGTGTCAGAAAACCAGACTCACATTCAGAATTAGAGATCCAAAGAAAAGGCATGGTCACAGACCAAGGTGAAAGGTGGGGGAGGAGAATACTTTTTAAAAAGTAGCTAGGGCTGGGGATTTAGCTCAGTGGTTAAAGTGCTTGCTTTGCAAGCACAAGGATCTGAGTTCGATCCCCGGCACCAAAAATAAATAAATAAATAAATAAAAATTAAAAAAAAATAAAATAAAATAAAAAGTAGCTAGAATAGAGCCTGGAAAACAAAAATCAAAGTGTGAGGAGAGTTTCAAGCTGAACCTGGGCCCCTTCTGAGTAACAGTTGACTGGATGCTGAGTCACCAAGTGTGACCAACGGCTCATGGAGACCTTGGAAAAGGGTGTAGTGGGTCTTGAGGTAGGTTGAAAGACAGCAGATTTGTCAGAGAGAGAGAGATAGAGACTTGAAATTGATTCTTGGACCTTTCGCTAATCCTGCGATAT
The DNA here is from genome assembly GCA_004026905.1 of Hystrix cristata. NCBI lineage: Eukaryota > Metazoa > Chordata > Mammalia > Rodentia > Hystricidae > Hystrix > Hystrix cristata. Next base: position 58,436 of record PVJO010007797.1, on the reverse strand, counting down.
CCGCCAAAACTTCCTTCCTTGGCCTCAGGGCTTTACTTTCTACTTAAATTATCCCTTCCATTCATATTTCCTTAACAAAGGGATGGTCCTTTACGAGGGTAAGACTGTCCTTTTCCTCAGCTTCTGAACACCCTCAGCATCACAGAGAAAGCAAATGCTGAGCGAAATTGTCTCCGTGAGCACAGCAAACTATCAAAGCTGCTTTGTTTCTGCCTCTCACATTTTGATCTTATGCAAGGTGGAAGCCACATTTGAAAGTACACTTGAGGGGAAAACATGTTGGGTTGATAAAAGGTGAAGAATTCCTGACTCCTTTCTCAGGGCAGGAGTAACTATAGATGACCAAGAGTCAGATGTGCACCATTTTCACACACGCAAAAAAACTGCCCATCCCATCTATTCCTCTTTCCTTTCAGCTGCTCTCCTCCTTGCCCGTGCCTTCCTATCCCTAACCTGCATTCTTGGAGTTACCAGTTTTTCCAACCACAATCTCATCCAGATTTCAAAGTCACTGTGATTTTTTTCATTTTCCAGTGCCGTATTTTTTTAACTGGTTCCACATCACCTACAAAATTAAGCTCATATATTTCATTCTGACCTGAACATTTGTTTCCAGCATGATCCTTTATCACTCATCCTGCACCTAAGGAGTCTGTAAATGATTATTATTCCTGGATTTCTAAGTACATTTATGTTTTTCCCATTTCTTAGCTTTAGTCCTCACTGTTCCCTGCTGGGCATGTCCTACCTCCAGCTCTACCTGTCATAACTTTCCAGATGCTGCTTAAACATTTAAATTAGCCCTGATCCCTTCAGTCACAAGGGCCCGTCACCGCTTGGCTTTCCCATCGCTCTCTGTCTCTCATGCTGAGGACACTCATTACGTTCTATGTTGGGTGAAGAGTTCTCTGCATCAATCATCATGTCTCACTCCTAGTGAATCTTTAATAAATATGTGTTGAAATAAAACGAAGCAAACATGATTCAAATAGTTAGATACAGACACACACATGCACGTATGAGCCACACAAAACATTTGTAATAGAGCACCATGTCCAATTTGGAAATTTAGATTTTAAAATTTTTTAATACTTACTAAAGCTCTGTACAGAACATACAGAGGCTCAAATCTAATGAGACATTTCACCATATAATGTATATTTTCCATCCTTCTAAAATCTAAAGTAAAACAATGGAATAGTACTGATGCCTTACCTATTTCACAATAAGGACTAAAAGAAATGAATCAAGGAAAAGCACTTTGTAAATTACAAAGCACCAAAAGCTCTGATGGCGCCCATTCCTGTTCCTAACGGCTCTGCTCTAATCTAGAGCTGGGCAGAGTTTCCCGTCTACTTCACATGCAACCACCTAGACAAGTATTGTGGTTTTCCAGCTGCCCATGCTTGTCAGAGCCTGGGGTTATTCCTGTCTGCTCATCGGAGTCTTGGATCTCCTCTAGAGACTTCCGCTATTTACCTAAAACCTCCCTAATCCATCAACTAAGATCTTTGCTCTTTACACATACACTGTTAACCTCAAATACAGCATTAGTTAACACTTTACGAACTCTGATTATTGGGGTTTACAAGTCTTGGGGTCACACCAGTGTAAATTTCTATCTAAGAAGTAAACAAACCTTCTCATAAAGATTTCCTTCTGAATTGACTACATAATTTGGTAGAGCCTAAAGACCTTATTTTCAGCTTCATTAGACTTCAATAAAATGGTAAAAGAGCCAAAATATGATTTTTGTATGACTATTTCAGAAGTCATCTATCTATTTTGCATCATTTAAAATGCCTAGTTCAGGGCTGGTGGCACAGAATTTCTTAAAAAGAATGAACTGTCTTCTATCTTCCCTCCCCCCAAGTTTTTCATAAAAGACACTCTAATCTCTTACATTTAATCCATTATCAAGTCCTCTCTATTTACCTTTTAAAATGGTCTTAAGTTTTCCTACTCTTCTGCTCACAAGTAGGATGTCAAATCTTCTTTACTGCACTCTGACCTTATTAATAGCTTTCAACTACTCTATAAACACAACCAGAAAAAAAAAATCCATCCAAAAAATCTAATTATGCTTCCTTTCTTCTTAGAACCCATAAAAGGATTTTCATTTCACTTTGAATAAAATCTCCATGATCGCCACTGATCTTCTGACCAGTTGTGATTTGGACCCCACCAGCCTCTCCAACCTCAGTGTGGGTCTTTCTCCTCTTCTGACTCCATCCCAACCACAAATATCTCCCCTAGAGGCCACTGACATTTGCATTAAGGCCTTTACACTTGTTGCTCCCTTTGCTTGGATGATTCTTGCCTAGCATTTTGCATAATTATTCCTTCTCTCCTTTCTCATGTGGAAGTATCATGCTTCTTTTCTCCCCAATTTTCTCTTTTTTGCGAGAACTGTTTAAGCATATGTCACGTACCTGTCATCTTAACCTATAAAATGAGTGACTATTGATTATTTTCTGATTCACTGCTTTATTATTGCTCTTATTTCTAGATTATAAGGTGTATGAAGGTAGGGAAATTCAAGAGAGTTGAAAACTACAACAAATAAGGGATACTCTCCTTCTTTCCCTCCACTGGAACAGATATATGTGCACCAATGTTCAGAATTATCTACAGTAACTGAAAGGTCCAAACAACCTGTGTACCTCAAGGGATGACTGGACAAGCAAAGTGTTAACTATACAGAGCAAAGTTAAAAAAAATTAAGAAATTTCTCATATATATGCCAACATGGATAGATTTTTGAAAACATTAAGCTAAAGGAAATATGTCAGTCACAAACAGAAGTATCTAGAGTGATAGAATTCACAGAGACACAGAATATAGTGGTTGTCGGGAGCAAAGAGGAAGGTTATTGGGGAGTTACCACTTAATGGTTAAAGAATTATAGATTAGGAAGGGTTGCAGATAGATGGTGGTAGTTTTGTACACAATGTGAGTACACTTAATGCCACTTAATCACACAATTAAAAATTATTAAAATGGCAAATTCCATGTTATGAGTATTTCATTATAATAAGATGTAATTACAAAAAATTGTTGTGGGACACATCTTAGTCACTTTCTCCTCACTGGGACACAATACCTGCCACCCACAATTTATTTATTCATTTATTTTATTTATTTACCAAGAACATGTATTGGTACCTTGTAGATATACATAATGATCACATTCATCGTAGTTAATTTGTAACTGTACATGGTATATCTTGGTTCCTCCCTTTCCCCACCCCTTCCCTTCCACTCCCCTTCCTTATTTACAATCACTTTATTTACATTTTTCTGTTTTTTCCTCTTTTTCTTTTCCTTTCTTTTTCCCTCCCCTTCCCCCCCCCACTCTCTCTGTAGTTCTCTTCTCATTTGGATATTATCTTTCTTTTCCAAGATACCTATTATACTTTTTTGTCCTTATTTACCCTTATGGTTTCTTGTATCAGAGAAACAATTCAATATGTACTCATGACTGTCTGATTTATTTCACTTAAGAGTATGTTCTCAAGGTACATACATTTACCTATAAATATTTCAAGTTTATCCTTTTTATGGCAGAGTAGTACTCCATTGTATAAAAAAAGCACATCTTCTTTAGCCATTCATCAGTTGCTGGGCATTTGGGTTGTTTTCAAAACCTAGCTGTTACAAATTGTGTTGCTATAAACATGGTTGTGCACATATCCCTGCAGAATGATGTTTTTTAATTCTCCTGGGATGATACTGAGAAAAGGAATAGCTGGGTCAAATGGAACCTCTAGTTGTAGTTTTTTGAGGAATCTCCATACTGATTTCCACAATGGTTGGGCCAGCCTACGCTCTCACCAACAGTGGAGGAGGGTTCTTTTTACCCCACAGCCCACAAGCATTTGTTATTGGTTGATTTCTTGATAATAGCTGTTCTTTCTGGAGTGAGATAGAATCTTAGCATTGTTTTAATTTGCATCTCTCAACCAGTGATGTTGAACACTTTTTATATATTTATTTGCCATTTGTACTTCATCTGAGAACTGTCTATTCTTTTCAGATGCCCATTTTTTGGATTGGGTCTTTAAATTTGGGGGTTCGGATTTTTTTTTTTTTGAGTTCTTTATGTACTCTAGATGTTAGACTTTTGTCTGAGAAACAGCTGGCAAAATTTTTTTCCATTCAGTGGATTTTCACCCCACTGTGTTGGTGATTTCTTTTGCTGTGCAAAAGCTTTTTAATAGGATGTGATCCCAACCATTGATCCTTTGTCTTTGTATTACTTCCTGTGCAGTCTGAGTTTTTTTCACAAATTTTTTGCCTACCCCTATGTCTTCAAGAGTTCTTCCTGTTCTTTCTTCTAGCAGATTTAGTGTTTCTGTTTTAATGTTTAGATCTCTGATCCACTTCGATTTTAGTTTAGTACATGGTTAGAGACACATCTCTAGTTTTAGTTTGAGGCACGTGACACCCACCATTTAAAAAGAAGTTATTTTGACTCATGACTTTTAAAGGATTCGGTCCATAGTTCATTTCCTCTAAGGTAGGAAGGGCCTGGGTGGAGGAAAGCTGCTCACATCATGGCAGCCATGAAGCACAGACGAAAGAGAGGAGCTGGGAAGGCAGATACACCCTTCCCAGTCACCCCCCACCCCGCCCAGTGACCCGCCTCTCCTGACCAGGCCCCATCTCCCAACAGCACATTCAGCTCTGAACTCCTCAGTGGATTAATGCACTTAGAATAGTGCCCCCGAGATTCCATAAGCCCCACCTCTGAACACAGGAGGCTTGGTGGGTGTGTGTGCAGGTGGTATTCTCTATTTAAACCATAACAGGAGACAAAAGACCAAGCAGTTGAAAAGGTTTCTGGTGAAGAATCTAAGTACTTTCCAGAAGAGATGATATCTAAACAAAAAGAAAAGAAAAAGTACTGGGGGGAGGGGGAGACATATGTCCAAAAAAAAAAAAAGTGCAGGTGTTCCCAGGACAAGGTTTCACGCACCAGAGGTTGTAAACGAAGGAGGAGATCATTGATTTATATGATGGATTTTAAACAAAAAATAACTTGAGACAGTAGTGCTTGCTTTGTTTCACAGCATTCAAAGTGACTTCTGAGAAGTCGCTTGTAGGTTTTGGAGTGAAAAATAAATGCATTTCTTCTGGACAAAAGAGTTGTCAGATTTAATCATTTTTCTTCCTTTTTTCTTTTCATTCAGGTTAAGCGTGTTTCTTTCTTTCATTTGGGTTTAATGAAAGGCCATTAAAGTTCCATTTTTCTTCCTTTCATATGTCACCCCGCTGTGTCTTGTTTTGGTCTTTTTTTCTTCACTCCATTATAATCTGCATGAGAACCTCGTGTAGTTAAACAACCTCCACCCAGTGCCAGAGGAGCACGGAGGCTGCTTTCTGTCTTTTGGGTTTGGTTTTTCCTGTAAGTATGTTGTTAAAAACTATATTCTTCCTTCATATCAAAACCCATGCAGTTTATTTCTAATTTTAGTTTCCCTCTGTGAACAGCAACCTGCAATCAAAATTTTGGCATATAAACATACTATAGAACTTTTCATTTGATGGGTGCTGCTGTTGAACTTGACCATATAATGTGGGAAGTTTTAAAACGTTTTCCATACCAGCCATTAATCTCTTCCTCCTCTTTGCTGCCATTATACTGTAGCCCCACCTTTTTTCTTACATACACCAATTTCTATGTGTTCAGTGTTATTTGTTCCGTGAGGGTAAGATTAAACTTACTTCGATATTTCACTCAACAAACATTTACTACCAGCTGTGGGCTAAGCACTAGACTGTTGATTGGTGATATAAAGAGAAATAAATAGAGGGGAATAGAACCTGCCTGGGTAATCACAGCTACCCAAGTGGGTGAGACAAGAGGATCACAAGTTGAGGCAACTTAGTGAGACTATCTCAAAATAAAATATAAGGGCCAATACTGTAGCTCAAAGGTAGGGTACTTGTTTAGCAGAACTCCCTAGATTTAATCCCAGTGCACAAAAACAAAACAAAAATGAGCAAGAGAGATAAATAGAATCCCTCTCCTTGTGAAACACACTTTTATTCTTAGTTGACATCACATACAGTATGCAGAAGCTATGGCTGCAAAGACAGTAGAGAAAGGGCAGCAGAAAGCTGCACGCAGGCTGTGCTGAAGGTGGAGGAAGAGCCCAGAAGGAAGTGAACAGTGTGACTTGACCATGCCCTTGGCGTGTGTGCCTGTGGTGGGGCAGCCATGGCAACCTTGAATGGCCCTACCTGACACAAACCTTATGACTTTGACCAAACTCAGAATCCAGAAGAGGCTAGAGTTGAACTCATCATTCAAACTTTACACAAAGCTTGTGCAAATTATCAGCTAAAATACTTCCTTCTGGTCCTCACAACATGATGCACAAAAAGACATACCAGAGACAAAGGTGATACCTGGACAGAAATAAAGAAAAAGACTAAGTGATAAGACCACTCTAGCCAATTACCGTCACAACAGATAATCTATGAATAAGAAGATTTAAAGTCACAGCAGGCCTCTTAAAGTTTGTTTGTACTCTTGACTGTGTTACAGATTAAACCAACCTCTTTTTTCATGAATTTACAGGAAGTTCTTCATAAAAAATAAAAATTTTCATCATTTACTCAGCAATTACTGAGTGAACTCCATGCCGGGCTCTACATTGTGGGTTGAATACTCCAAAGTAAATTATGGCATGCTCCCAAGGAAGTGCGTACTCAGTCCAGTGAAGGAGCAGACAATTCATCAATATGCTGATGTGGACTAGAATTTTAAGCCTCATTCAACTCATAATGGTTTTAGTGACACCAGTTTTACAACAAAAATGGAATATTTAATAAGTGCTTAAATTTTAAGATACAAAATTGGAAACAGGGAAAAAGAGGAGAAGGAAAAGGTAATGGGGAAGAAAGGATGAGGAGGCTAAGAGAGACTTCTTCAAGAGAAAAATGAAGTACTGAGATAAAGACTCACATGAAACTAAAGCTGAAGGGAGCCCTTAGGAAGCTGGTATAGCTCTAACGGGGCATTAAGCGTACAAGGGGTGTGTAATAGTCAAAGAGGGGGAAAATAATTCTGATAAGAGTAGTCCTGGGGGAGGAGCTGTATCCCCTTTGGTGTGTGTTTGTGTTTTGTTGTTCCTGAGAGATGAAAGTGAAGTCGGCTCCATTTTGTGTGATTCTGTATAAAACCCCAGGGTGCCCCAGAATGTAGAGTGATGTCTACGCAGCAGAGCTGTACCCTAGAGTGTGCACATGGCATACTGATGTTCACAGTATGGAAGGGCCAATACTCTGTAGCTGTGTAGCTAGGCATAACACTATGCTGGCTGAAAGCTACTCATTCGTTATTTCAATTTAGCAGTATGTTGTAAGACCAGTGAAGGCTCCAAGAAGGATTTTGATCCATGAATGGTTGAGCCCTGTTTTTAAAAAAATTTTGTGAAGTGTGTATTCAACAGAACAGATGGGCAAGGGATGGCGAGGAGGAGGCAGATCAGATAGTCAGCAGTGGGGGAAGGTTGGAGGAGGTAGGAAGAAAACAGGGCCCAGAGGGCTGAAGAGCTGATAGTGGTCATCCTCCACTCTGTCATCAAATCCTATGATTCCTGAGAAATTCCGCCAAGTTTTATTTTCAATTCTAATGAAAAATCAGTGACTTTTACACTATTGGCTTTTTTAAAAAAAGATGACTTACCTTTTATTGATTTTACCTTGTATTGAAAGAACTGAAAGGGTAAATTCTACTAGGTCAGTGAAAAAAAATGTTAAATCATAGAAAAAAAAATCCAATGTAGATTGATATACAAAATATTAATCTATATCGGAGATTTCACAGAAAATATTCGGAAAAATTGCTGTGGCTGCAGCCACCCCTCCAGCCTGCGGTCTCTCCCTCAGACTTGCTCATTGCTCCTTGATTAGCACGTTCAAAGATTTTTTTTTTTTTTTAATATCCACTTTAAGCATGAGAACCCTGGAGTGTTTCAACAGAATGTGCTGTGGTCAGGTTTCCATTTGGAAAGACTTTCTCACAGGTGAGAGAAGGCTACAGGAAGAAAATCTAGTTTGCCTGGTAGAAGGGACACCGAGTTCACTGAAGACAGTGAATTGAGGAGCCCAGGGTCCTCTGAGGGCCGTGTCTGTGAGGACAGTGTCTAAGGTTAGGAACTCAGCAGTCTACTCTCCCACGAAAGCTCTGTGTTACCCTCCGGTTCCACAGCATTCAAGATGGTGTCCCGGGGCTGGGGATTTAGCTCAAACCCAAGACCCTGAGTTCAATCCCCAGCACCATTTAAAAAAAAAAAAATGGTATCCCCACCTATTTCACAGACAGTTCTTCCTGCAGATTAGGTACCCCAAAACTATTTACTAATGAATAAAGTGGGAAAAAGTGGACATGTATAGCTAATGTGATTGATAAGAGAACTCATTTACCCAAATCTACAAAAATATCTAAAATTAAAGAACCTTTTGTTTTCAATACATGCATTTGAAAGTTATAAATGTTTTGTAGGGTTCATAGGGTATAATGATATTTACCCAAGAAAATGACTTATTTAATGAAGAGAAAATTTCCATGTAGTCCTAAAGCATTAAAAAAAAAAAGCTTTGGATTTAAAAATGCCAATTATTTGATATTTCTATCATGTAGAAATGATACTAAATATTTGTAAAGAGCTTTTAAATAAATCCTGCAAAGGACAGGTACTCTCTCTTTTCTAATCTCTGAGAGGACTCTTATCTGCCACAGATATATGGTTCTAACAAAATTTTATGTATATGTATATACATATATATAGTAAGATATATAATATGTAAGATATATATGCATTTATGTATGTAGTAGGAAATGTATACATCTATGTATATATCTGTCACAGAGTATATACCACAAAAGAATAGTTTCCATTTCTGTAATATGACCTATGCAATATGTACATCATTTAAATGTTTGTTTTGCCTCATTGATTTTCCTTAGTCGTTTCATTACTTTTCTATTTTTTAAAACTCTGTAGCCACATTTCCTAAGAGATGTATTTACTTTGGAGTCTCCTAGTTGTATCTTTAGAAATTACTGAGAGTTCTAAGACATTTTGTTACTCTAAGATTGAGTTCCAACTTCATGAAACACCTTTTGGAAATCAATTTTCTCAATTCAGCGCCCATTTAATTTCAGTGACCGTGATAATTCTGAAATACACTCATATATCCTCATTGATGGTACTTTAGGAACTACAGTTGACTTGGGTTTTACATTGAATTCCATTTAATGTTCCAAGGAAGTTTTATAGTATTTGCTTCCTTTAAATGTGTTTTTATGTGAAAATAAAATTTTATTTTGTAGTAAACTTTTCATAAAAGGATGCTTGTTAATATGATATGAAAGGACATGGTACTATTAAGTCTTAGAGGTTTTAGTTTGCCTTGCCTTCTCTAACAGTTGTTAAAAAGATAAATGTGGTTGAACATGAATGAGCCTGTCATGATTCACCATGAAGCCACCAAATTAGAAGCGTGCATTTTACGATGTTCTGTAACTTCCTTTTCCTGATTTTAACTTCTAACTATCCTACCTTTCCAAATACTTTCAGTAAGCTTCCTGGAGCCCTCCATCCCTGGCCTTTCCTCTAACCTCAATCTATCTTCTTGACTTAACTAAACCTCACTCTCTCCCTGGACACTGGGCGCTCAGAAATCTCAGGTGGAGAGAGTGGCTCTCAGTGCTATGGTATCTCAATGAAAGGGAGGAGCGCCTAGCTCCTCTTTACCCAGGAGTGCCTCAAACCAATCCAAATCACCACCAATCCTCACGTGAATTCCACTCTGAAGAGTTATTTTCTCCAGCCATATCGCATTCTACCTCCCTTGCCCACACTGCCTGCGGGTGCCATAGACAATTCCATTTCACCAAACACTTTTTGTAAAATTTTAATGGTGCATTTTAGGTATACATAGTGATAACATCATAGGGAATTTGTACCAGTGCATGATATATCTTGCTGCTGCTTTTTTTTTCCCATTCCTCTCCCCTCCCTTCAACCCCTCCTCCCACCTAATTCACATTCATATTCACCATTCATATTCACTGAGTTTTCCAACCACTAACTAACTACTTTCTCCCTATCTGTGATTCCTGTCTTCACTTCCTTGGTTACCTGTGTAGGAATCCAGTTTATTATATCAACATTTTCTTGTCAATATTCTCAATAACATTAGCCCACTCTTCCTTTAATTGTTCTGGACCAGCAAACTCCAATCCTGAACAATCCGTATGTCTCCCCTATTCTAAGAATTCGAAATATAACCAAAGAAACACCATGAAAATGCATCTGTTGGTCTAAAGCAAATTAATGATCTTCAACCTCAACCAGATCAGCAGTACAGTCTGGCTGTCCTTCATGTTGCTCCCATCAAGTTATCAAGTTTCTCTCCCACCTTCTGAAGAGTATTTCAAATCTTCTCTGTTCTTCTGGAGTCTCCTACCTTTCCACAGCTGCCCCTCAAGCTGTGCCCCTTATCTCCTACCTCACAGAGCAAACAAAAGCCATTGTTCAAAAGTTCTTGAGTTTTCTTTGTGTTTGTCTCTATCATTTTTACCCTCTCTGCCACCTCACTGTGGAAGGTTTCCATTCTCCCATTCAAGGATAGTTTTTCCACCTCAATGCAGGATTCCATCTCTCTTACAGCCTTAGGAACTTGCTCTATCAATTTTTTACTTTTTTTATACTTTAATATTTCCTTATCAACTAGTTTCTTCCCATTGGCATACAATATAGTCAAGCCTTTTACAACCGAACAATACTTCTTTTCTTCGTGGACACTAGGTTCACCTCCAATTTAACCCAAGATCATAGGATTTTCTTTGCTTTCCTCACCTCACGTGGCCTACTCAGGTTCTCAACAACAATAGAATAGTAATATGCTTAACCAATTGGGTTATCTCATAGTAGACATGGATTATTTTAAATTACTAAATTCTTATCTCTAAAAGCAAAAATCCCATGGGGAGTTCAACATTTCTTTGCTACTCTTTTCATAATACATCAAATTTAAACTATATAGAATACTAAGTAAATTATATAGTCAGCTACTTGAATCAATCTGACAAAAATTCATTTATTTCTACTTGCATTCAATTTGGGAATTTGCTGTCTTCATTTTTAAATTTTTATTTTAATTTTATTCATATACGTTTACATGATTCAAATATGTGCATAAAAGTAAGCCTCAGTCTCATTCCCACTCGCCCTCAATTGTATAATTATTTTCATTAAATTCTTTTTCTTCACAAAACTACCGTATTGTACATGCTTCTTATTCTTTGCTTTTCCACTGAGAAGTTCATCTTGGCTTAAGTCTGTAATGTTACTGTTTTAGTCACTTTCTCATCACTGCGATAAAATACACAACACCCACAACTTAGAGAACAGGTTTATTTTGGCTCACATCTTTCAGTCCATGGTTGACTGGCTCTACGGCAAAAATGGTCTGGGGAAGGGTCTAGAGGATGAAAGCTGTTTCATTATGGAGGGCAGAAGCAGCAAGAGAAGGGAGGAGCCAGGGAGGGAAACAAAACCCTACAGGTCAGTCGCGAGGGCCCCCCTCTTCAACCACATACCACCTCCCAACAGCACACTGAGCTTGGAACTGTCCAGTGGACTATTTCACAGACAGGTATAGCACCCCTACTACCCAATCACCTTCTAAAACCCCAGACTCTGGACACATGAGCCTTTGGAGGATATTCTAGGTCTAAGACATAACAGTTATTTTATACTTACTGTGTATATTAGTTATATTTACTGTATTTCTCTGTGATTATTTTGCTTTTTCCATATTCAGATATTATTTTGCCTTTCTTTTAGTGATTTTTTCTAATTTCTTTTGTAATATTTTCAGCCCAGTTTTCCTTCTCTGAGCCATCAACCAATTAGTTTGTCAACTTACAGTGATATACTTTGGCTGTACCTATTACCTACACAACAATGAGTTTATTGTACTCAGAAATCTCTCATCTTCTCCTACCATTTTTGTGGGGAATTGGCTTATTTCTGTGTTATCAAAGCATAGAATGTTTAAATATTCTTCCTCCACCCTTTAATTTTAAGTCTGTATTGAAATACATGCAATGTATACTATCAGTCCATTTGTCAGAGTTTCTGCAGTATTTTTTTAGGTGAAGAAAGCTCATCTTCTAGTTATATTTGTGGCTATTGCATTCCTGAGTTCTCATATTTTCAAAACTTTTTATACAATCTTGTCAGTTGATGGATAACTTTTCTAGACATAAAACATTTGACTCACACCTTCTGTTCTTTTCAAAATTTTTTGTTCCAAAAAGTCTTGCTTTGAGTCTTGCTACCAAGATCTCATTTCAAATTTATTTTTCCCCTTTTAAATTATTTGGCCTATTGCCTGGGAAGCTCAGAGATTATTTTCTTTATCATTGAAGTCTAAGAGTTAAACTTGGATATATCTCTGAATTGACCATTCTGAATCACTTTTGCCAGGTCAACTTCCACATGTAGATTCATGTTATTTTACTTCTAAAAATTTTCTTGACTTATAATTTTAATAACATTTCTGTTCCATTGTTGTTATTCGAGGACTCCACTTGTATGTATATGAGATCATCTTTGCCTATTTTCTATGGCTATCAATTTCTCTTTGGTTATTTCACTCTCTCTTTATTTTCATTCTCTTGGTGCTCTCATTTTTTATTTTCTTGACTATTTTAATTCCCTTCCTCAATGTTTCTTATTATACTTTCCATTGATTCTGTTACCTCTTGTTTATCTTGTAGTTCAGTCTATCTTCCTGAGATGATTTTGGTTTTTTCTTCTGTTTCTTTCTGTAATTTATTTACATCTTATGTTTTTTCCTCTCAAGAATTTTTGGGTTTCTCATCAGAATTTTTTTAAAATACATGTTAATGTTTATTTAATGCTATTTAATTCAGTTTTCTTATTCTTCATGGACTTTTAGAATTTTTATCAATAAAAATGTTTTGATTCTTATTTCCAAACATCTTCATATAGTAGCTTTTATAGTGTTTTTGGTTATTTTCTGAGTTTTGAATATTTTAAATGTCTTATATTTCACTAGGTTGTCAAAAAGAAATAACTCTGAGTTGACAGATGTGAGGCATCTAGTGGCTTATTAGTTTTCTTAGTTTAAGAGCACCCTCTTCTGTTGACATAATGAAATATAATTTCTTCAATAAAGGGCAAGACTTATGAAGAAAAAGATTGCTTTGTCTTTTTATTCAGTAATTCTCTTTCATTAATTTAGATTTCTATTTTTCATTGTTCTCCCCCTTTTATTTCACTAAATTCTTTCAATTCCCCAGAAGCAGGGGACTTACCAAGATACCATCTTAGGTTTCCTGCATGTTCAAACCTTCTCCTTTTGACTTCCAGGAGCCCGAATTCCAAATAGACAGGATAATATTTTTAAAAATCTACATTCCATCACCACCAGGCAGTTTGGCTTCTCTTTTCCAGGAAGTCTCTTCTATTTCAGTATGCTCTTCAGGTTTGCCCTGGCTGCTTTAAACATCTAGTTCCATTTATGGCATTCCTTATGCCCTACTTAGGCAGTGGATATAGGTCTGTGTGTTTTTATCCGTATAGTTTTTCAAGATATATGTAGACTTTCGGATTTAGGTGGTGGTCATTCTCCTTAAATTGTAACATTTCTCAGTATCTTATTTTTTTTTTCAGTAGCTTATTTTAGAACTGTTCTTCTTTATTTCTCTCTCTCTCTCTCTCTCTCTCTCTCTCTCTCTCTCTCTCTCTTCATATATTCTCTTTCAATGATCTCAACTAATTCTCCTTTAATTAAAACATTTAGGCTAAGGATGATAAAATTGTGTTGTGGAGCTCTATTTTTTTCCTTAAAGTTAGTTAGCTTTTCATCAATATTTCTTAAAAACTGTGACAATCAACTTATAGAGCAAAAAAGTATATTTGGACTCACAGTTTTGGAAGTTCTTGTCCAGGATTGGTTGGCCCTACTGCTTTGGGCCTGTGGGGCAAAACTGCTTCCATCAGGAGCCAGGGAACCCAGAAGAGGGAGTGGCCACAGTCCCACAATTCCCTGCAGGGCTCATCCTGGAGACACGGAGACCTCCCTAAGGGCCCCTTCCAAAGGCTTCACCTTCTACCCATCCTAACAGTGCTGTGAGCTGGGGACTAGGGCTTTAACACATGAGCCCCTGAGAGATTTTCAAGAGCCAAACTGCAGCTCTCCAGGTTTCATTTTAGAACTCTCCTTCCTTTTCTTTTTGCCTCCTTAACTCCACAGTCATATAATTTTTATAAAGCTCTAATATATGTCACATCCCTTCAAAATATGGCACTGCCTTTACAATACAGTGAAATCTTGGTTTGTGAGCAATATTCATTCAGGAAACATGCTTGTAATCCAAAACTTTTGTACAGCAAAGCAACTTTCCCAGTAAGACATAACAGAAACTCAGACATTTGTTCTACAACCCTAAAATACTTGTATAAAAATGATTACAATACTGTAATATAAAACAAAAAAGAGAATACAAAATATAAAGGAAAATAAATTAACCTGCACTTACCTTTGAAAGCCTTTATGACTGGTGTGAGGGAAACAAGAGAGAGGAGGGTTATTGTGTAAGATAACATTCACTATTACTAAAGGAATCACTGCTATTAGCTCAATGGAATCTTTATCTTCTCATGCAGCTTTAATAAGGAACTTAGCCAATGACATTCGCTATTGCTTCTTCTTTAGGATTTGGTGGAAATGTGACATTGCATTGTCCTTAAACAGATTCACTGCCTGCACTGCAGCATTATCTAGGTGGTGATTTCTACAAAATTTTGCACATTTTACACATCTCCTTGATCTCACCTTTTTCTTCTCCTCTGCAGACAAGATCTCCTCCAAAACCTCTTGCTATTGGGAGACAATAATCTACAATCCCGGGCCGAGGGGAGAACCATTGGCTCAGTTGTGATCATGTGACAATCCGTGTCATGTACTACTCATATTGCAAGACACTGCTCATTTATCAAATTAAAATTTATTAGAAATATTTATTCATCTTGGGCTGGGGATTTAGCTCAGTGATTAGAGTGCTTGCCTTGCAAGCACAAGGGCCTGAGTTCGATCCCTGGCACCACAAAAAAAAAAAAAAAAAGAAATATTTATTCATCTTGCAAAACACTCACGGAACAAAATATTTGCAATTCAAGGCTTTACTGTATAACTAAATGGACTGTATGCAAACATTTCACCAAACTCTACCTAAACTACAGATTCATGGGCAAAATGAATAGTCTCAAAATTGAAGTCATGAAGTTGCGGGATGGCTTATTACTCATCAACATAGGACAAGAACAAGTACACACAATCTGACTGTATTAAAATATTTTTAAGTTTTAGATCTTTTTTGATGTTGTGATATATTGTATGCCTAGAACTTTTCCATTGGTTTTCCCATTTTTTATCTGTTCAGCGACACGCTGCTTTCTTTACCTTCAGAACTCAGTATAAAAATTGCTTTTGAAGCCAGAATTATGTTGGTTATACTCGTCTGCCTTCATAGCACCTGTTTGCCTCAACTGTTAATTGTAATTGACTTTTTGCTCATGCTTCTTTTAAATCTGTATGGCTTATAAAGTCTGCAATATCACTGTATTGTTAGATGAGTAAATGAAAATAAATTTAATGAGGAATTGTGCTTAAAATTCAGATGTTTGTCTCAACAGATGGAATATCATTGCATGAAATTAATAACTATTGTCATTAGAACACCTACATCTTAATCGTCATGCAAAGCAAAAGTTAATAATAGTATCATCAAGTGAATATTTACTACATGTGTATTGCTAGCCAAAGCACTTTATTTGTTCCATCTCATTTAAATATCAGTGGACTCTTATAAGAGACGGAGTAACAAATATATTTTTGCTGTTGTTGCATTTGTTTAAAGTCTATCTTTTTTCAGGTTTCCTAGCTGTGGATCATTAGGTCAGTTGTCCTCTTTAAGTTCCAGTTTCTTCTTCCCGAAAACAAAGATAAAATAATTTTGATATTAGAACTAACTGAAATCAAGTATATGTTATTCCTAATGTATGATAAATACTTCATAAATTATATTTACTATGACTCTCATTTTTCAAATGAACAAACTGAGGTACAAATACCTCATATGTTAGAAAGTTCAATAATGTTTCTGAGGTCACATGGCTAGATTCCATCCCAAGTCTGTGAGTCTCCCAGACCTATGCTCTGAATAAATATGCCTGGTGCTTAACTCAGCATTTTCCTATTTCATTCTTTAATATCACCCATTACATTCCTTTTTCTATGAATTTCTAATTTTAGATGACAATCTCATTGAAATCCAAAGAGAGAATTGAGAAAATAAGCTCACATACCAAATGAGGGATTGTAAATGAAAGAATTACATTATCATAGTGTACCTATTGGGTGAGTAGTAGTTGCATGTTATAATAATTTAAACATTGAATTGATCTAATGAAAATTTGATACTACTGTGTTGAGGAGAGATTGGGCTGAGGAGAGTGAGAGGTATTTCAGAACAGTAAATCCTCATGTACCTTGGTAGGAAAACAATAGATGGTGTCTAAAATTGATAAAGGAATAGTTGTATAGCCATATTATCTGAAATAAAAATTAGCATGGCTGAAATTCTTAATAATGAAAGTCAAAAAAAGAAAGAAAAAAGTCCATGGGCAACTTGGAGAAGTGTAAAAGAGAGGTAGAATAAATGATTAATCTGTTACAAATGTTTAATGAATATTTATAAAAATGAGATTGTGTTTGGTTAAAAATAATTAAAATAGAATTTTTTAGCCATCTGGAATTTATACTGCTGAGTAGAATGAGATAAAGATCTAATACCATCGTTTTCCAATTGACTGTCCAGTTGTTAGCTAGGCCAATTTTAATTACAGTTCTTTCTCTTCTCACATATTTGTTATTTAAAATAACCCACCCCAAAAAAACCTGGAAATGTGGTCATACATATACTCAGTCCTTCTTTCTCTTCAATGTCACAGCTTTGGATAATTTATAATTACATTTGTTCAAGGTATGCATGAATGATTAGAGAGATTACAAACATCAGGTGCAATATGGGAACAGAGTCTTTAGCAGATTTAGATGACGGACCCACTGAGAATGCTGGCTTTGCATAAACATTCCCTGTAATCTAGCACACAAGTGGCCAATACGCACATGCAAAAGTATTCTACATCATTAGTCATTGGGAAGAAATGCAAATTAAAAACACACCATTTTACCCCCACAAGAATAAGTAAAATTATGAAGATCTATAATACTAAATCTTGATGGGAATTTGGAGCTCCTTCAATCTTATAAAGTAGTAGTGAATGTTTAAAGTGGTACAACCACATTGGAAATTTTTGGAAAAGTGTCTAATGAAAGTAGACAAACATCTCTTATGATGAGCAATTCAACTCCTAGAGAGTTAGTAAAACTAAATAAAAATATAAATTAACAGAAAGATTGGTGATGTACAAGTCACTTCTTTCATAGCAACTAAAAACAACACAGTCATATGTTAATAAATAAACTATGACATGTTCATATATTGAAATACTATTTGGCAATAAAAAGAACAAACAATTCATTAAAAATAATAGATGAATATCAAAAATGTACTAATTATTTAAAGAAGCTATTATAGGATAATTGTGTACCCCCAAAAAAAATTTATATGCGGTCTAACCACGAGTACCCTGGGAAGGGACCATATTTGGTAAGGCGAAAGATTTATATGATCTGAAGAGAAACCAGAGTTGGGGACCATATTTGGAAGTAGAGCCTTTAATAAGGTTGACAGGGAAAATAAGGCCATATGGGTGGGCCCCAATCTCATAGCTTTGTAATCTTAGAAAAAAGCATTAGAGCAGAGACAACATATAGATCAAAGGATGACCATCTGGTGTCACAGGGAAAAGCCAGCCGCCCAGAAATTAAAGAGGGAGACCTCAAAAGAAATAAAACCTGCAAACGCCTTGGTTTTGGACTTCCAGCTTCCAGAAGTAGAAGAAAATAAATTGTAGTTTAAATCACTTTATCTGTTGTATATTGTTATGACAGTCTTAGCAGAAATCTTATACAAAAGAATACATGTCAAATTATTCTAATTATAATGACATTCTATAAAAGACAAAACAATTGTGTGATGGAGAAAAACCAGAACAGTGGTTACCTCTGAGCACCAGTGAGGGATTAACCCAGAAGGAGCATTCCAGAACTTTTGGGGGTGTTGACAAAGAGGATTGGGTTATACAAGTATACACACTTGTCGAAACTTGGGCATGCCCATTTAAGATTTGTGCACATCATTATATGCAAGTGCTACATGCAAAGAGGAAAAATTGAAAAATCATTGGACTCCATACTGACACCAGAAGCCATACTGACCCACTTCTCTTTTCACTGCAGTTGTAAACCCAGTACTGAGAATGCTATTGATACCTGCAGGTATCCATAGTGATGCCTAGTAAATCTCATTAAGGTTAAATTCACAGAATAAAATGCATTTTCCTAAAGAGACTCATTGAGTAATGAAGTTGAGAGGAGATGTAACATTTTACTCTACAAAGCAAAATTAAAACTACATTATACTGTTGGTCAAAAGCATTTGATCCCAGTTAATGTCAATTTAGTGGATTAAAATCTTTACAAATAAATCTGTAAACATGAGGCCTTTGTTAAATATTAGTGGACTGAATGGAGCTAATTCTCAAAATTATTTGAGGGTCAAGGGAGTAGAAATTGATTAGAGGCCAGGTGATAGCAAATGGAACTCTTCATTGGTAAGCGACCTGGCTTCCTTCAAGTGTAAAGTCTCTGGATTCTGGTTCAAAGTTAATGTACATTTCACATGGAGAAGAGGTATATTCCAAAATTCTATCTATGTCTTCCTACCTATATGTTGTCTGACTTATTCTAGATATTAATATTCTACCTGTTGAGAAATTCTACCCTTTGTAACTTATAGGACCTTCAGCATTAATTTTTTTAATTGTCTGAGGGCGTCTGCCTCATAATTTTGTTGGCATTTTGACCCAGTATCCAGTTTCATTTGCCTCGTACTTTATTAAGTCTTCTTTTTGCATCCCTAAGCCTTTTTGTTCAATCCAAAGGAAGTGGGTGCAAAGCTGTAGCTAAGACCTCGCAAGTCTGATCTTAAAAGAGAAAAACAAATGGTGGTCCTAAACCTACAAGAATTGGGATGAGGCACTACTTATGAGTTGTGGCCCCTCTCACAACTTCCAACGTTTGGAATTAGCTTTCGGAATGGGAGAAAATTTGTTTAACTTTCAAAAAATAACATTTCGGTCTGATCTCACTTTTCTCCTGTTTATTCTCCTGTAAATAAAAAGTTGTTGCTTAGAATTGGCCAGCACTTCAGCATGGTTTTTAGGATTAAGGCTGCTCTGAACCTATGGGATTATCCCAATCTGCACCTGGGAGACTCCAGAATCTCCTACGGTCCCCTCATATACAAATCCTTAATTTTCTATGCCCTGTCTTTTTACAAAGCACACAAGGGATGTATATTTGAGTCTCTTTTACATCTTTCTATAATAATAATACATAGTTGCATAAGTGTAAAACCTTAGAAAACTGACCAACATTTAGGCTCTAAGTCAGAAAAGTAATGTGAATATTATTGTTGCTCCCTGAAATTTCCAATTATTTTAATATTTTGTCCATTTTTACTTTGAGATGATCTGGATTAGAAATTTGCTACATTTATGATCTCTGATGTAATGACACATCAGAGAGAATCTGTCCCCACATGGTTTTCGCCAAGTGTCTTCCTGACTGGTCATTCTTGTCCTTCACGCAGTCAGTCATCAAATATCAGCCTCCTCTGTGCAGACAAAAATCCTCTGATGGCTCTGCTAACTTCTTCCCAAATCCTCCTGTTTCTCAGACACATTGAAATATGAAGCCTATTGACTCTCCTAATCAAATAACTGTGCCATTATGGGCTCTTAGCCCACTTCATCCGGGCCTGGCAAATTCCAAGAATTAGTAATGACGCAATCATGACCCAATAACTGCAGGACTTTATAACCCAAGGCCTAGTAGACAAATAAATGGATATTCTTTGATCCTGACTGTGTTCTTGATCACATTTTTCAGTGATTAAGTATTGTCTGCCAGGATATAGCAACATGGAAAATAAATGAAAACATTTTAATCTCTACAGTATCCATGAAAACAATATTATCATGTCTAAACTCTCAGGTTTATGTGAACAAGTGACAACAGTAAGGAAAAATATTTTGGCAAATTGTTGTCCATGGTACAATCTTTTGGAAAAAAAATGTGATTAAAGCATAAATATTTATTGGAAACTAAACAGCCCTGAGATGTCGGCGCTTGAGCATCAGTGTGACAAATATGACAGGCGATAAGAAAATCCAAACAGAATTCCCACACACCTAATCATTATACGCTAAATGATGAACCTACATAGCTTATGGAAAAGGGAATATATAACAGTGAAAATCTTTCATTATTTCAGATATTCCAAAGACTACTAGAAGAAATATGCCAAGCTAGCAGTTTTAAATACCTAAAATTTTATTACCTTGAGGAATTGAGGTAAACAAAATTATCTAATAGACTGGTTAGCATTTTACTGTATTATAGGTTAAGACAAATTCCTTATATTTTGAAGATTCCAGAAAGGCCGTCCAATGAGGTCATAGTGATGAGAGATCTACAACTATAACATATAATCAACTTCATAAAATAAAAATATCTCTAATGAAAGCTCCTTTGCTATAGACTTCTGTAAGCAACTTCCCACAGTGAGTGAGCAAGTGAAACATTTCCAACCCAGCTTAAATAATGAATCCTAAAAGTATAACTGGAAGTATAACTTCCTGCATGACACTAAAAAGTGAACTCCTTTATCTTCTCTAATTTAGGAATACCAATCTGTGAGTTTCACTTTGAAATTCAATGTCACTATTTTAATCCCATCATATGATATACATAAGTATATTTTAAAAGTAGAAAACACATGTACAATAAAAACTGAGATTGCTCGTACCCTATCACATGTGAAGAATTTTGACCAACTACAAAGAAAATGGAGCTGGCTGCAAAAATAAGTGTTCACCTTGTCTGCGTTTTACTTCATTAAACAGGATGCGCCTGCCAACAGCAAAGTAGGCAGAAAAGGGACTTTGATAACAGATACCATTACTGGTATCAGTCTGGTACCAGTAATACAGATAGAAAGGCATATCCCCATCAGCTTGAAAAATGAGCCAGGCTTCTCCATCATTGTTCTGCCAAATCTCCGAATCAGCCAAAATATGAACTCTCACTCTTTCTCATGCTCCCCATTCAATAAATCTGTAAAATAGTGATAAATTATAAAGATAACCAAATAAATATACTTTGAGACAGACACTCCCATCTTTTGGTAACACAGTTCATTGGATATAACTGCACTTGGGTGAGGCACTTAACATATCATGTTACAGCAGAGATCTGATAGCCTACAGCTGTGAAGGGGATAGAAAATAGTTCATGCAGCCTATGAAGAAAGAAAGAGAGAAAGAGAGAAAGAAAGAGAGAAGGAGAGAAAGAAAGAGAGACAGAAAGAAAGAAAGAAAGAAAGAAAGAAAGAAAGAAAGAAAGAAAGAAAGAAAGAGAGAGAGAGAGAGAGAGAGAGAAAGAAAGAAAGAAAGAAAGAAAGAGAGAGAGAGAAAGAAGGAAGGAAGGAAGGAAAGAAAGAAAGAAAGAAGGAAAGAAGGAAAGAAGGAAAGAAAGAAGGAAAGAAGGAAAGAAGGAAAGAAAGAAAAGAAAAAAGGAAAAAAGATATTTTGAAGCTCAAATGAAGGGAATATTATCCATCCTCCTGAGTACTAAAAGAATAAATAAACTCTGGAAACTAAATTATGATAAACAAAATCCAAAAGAAATTTTTAGAAAACTGCTTGACATCCTTAGAATGGAGGTAAGGTTTATATAATAAAAGAATAGACAGTAGTAAGGACTGAATAGACTTAGATTTAAAAGTAAGTTTAAAATATGATAAGTTTGAGCAAGAACACTTCAGATGCAATAAATAAAAAGTGGAGGTAGCCAAAAAAAAAAAAAAAGAATTTGTACAGTTTAAGTCCTGTAATTGTTGAAAATAAAAGAGCTGATATGCTATTTCAGAAAACAGAGGAAAAGTCTAAGTATAAAAATACTGAATTGTTACTTCTCTTACACAAGAAATCCAGAGTAAAAATGAAGAGTAACACAAAAGATAGATAATAGGAAGTAGGGAGCTAGCTCATTTTCAAAGCGGAAGGGGATCAAGAGATGGAAAGAGGAGAGTGGGAGGGAAGGGATAAGAAATGAATAAAGGAATTGGGATGTGTTATATACAAATACCAGCGCCACGCAAGGAACACAAACATTACGTACTGCAAAGGTGTACAATAAACCTCAAAAAAAATACACACAGTAAAAATAATGAAATCACAACATACGGAAGGAAAATGATTTAAAAACATGCTAAATTTCTCATCTCACAGAGAGAAAGAAGAATTATTTACAATCCAGCTGGGTACAGCGATTTGCATCTATATTCTCAGCTACTCAGGAAGCTGGAGCCAGGAGTCCAGGGCAGCCTGAGCAATAGAGCTGACCCCACCTCAAGCAAACAAACAAAATACAACCATGTGCACTACACTGCAATGATTAGGAGGAAAAAAATCTTTGAGGAATACTTTTTAATAAATTTAAGTGCAGCCACAAAAGTAAAATACAATGTAAATTTTCAAAATCAAAGTTTTAAAAATTAGCAATAATATCAAAAACAGTGTACAAAGAAATGTGTGTGTAAAAAGCAAATAAGAGAACAATAAAAAATAAAACAAAAACAAAATGCAATGCAAGACAGGAAATATCACTTAAGCTTCTATTTTAAATGCAGGGACTCTTCTACTGTTTCAAACTTAGAAAGTTCTTGCATGAAACTTAGAAGCATAAAATATTATCTTTTAAAAAGGATATATGTAAGTTATAAGACTCAGCTAATTCTGATTTTAAACTCATTACTCTATTGTATAAAAGAGAATGAAAAGTCAATACATTTTCTGAAACCAACACAATTCTTGTGAACATTTTTCAGTGTGTCAGGACTTATCACCTGAGAAACACTGACTTAGAAAAGATAAGACAAAAAGAAGATAAAAATAGAAACTTCAAATATATGGTCAAATTTATTGTAGAGGTAGTCTTCAAATTTTTATTTAAAAACAAGTCACAGTAGAACAGAACCTAAGCAAAATGTGAATAAATAAAATCGAGAATTAAAATAATTGCATGAATTTTAAAATATTAGGTATTTATTTTGACCTTGTTTATTTTAATTTTTTAAAAGATCTGTAGTTTGTACAAAATATCTTCTGATAAATTTAACTGAAGAGATAAAAAATATAATCACTAATTAGTATTTGAAATCAAGAAGCGTGGGAACATTTAAAATTATAAGAGCATGAACAAACATCCTGTGTAAATTTTTATATAAATACTATAAATCTTTTTTCAGTGGCAGTATCATAGCCAAAGAGTTTTAGCCAAGGCGTGATTATTTCTAATTGAACTACTACAAAATAGAAAATTCTAAATATTGTCTATAATGAACAATTAAGAAAGTATAAATGGTCAAGTTAGACTCCATTGAAGTAAAATATCTCGATAGTCTCATAGCTATGTGCATTATTTTTAAAATTTAAGGAATGATCTTCAAGGAGAACTCTGGGATCCAAC
Source organism: Hystrix cristata (assembly GCA_004026905.1). Lineage (NCBI taxonomy): Eukaryota > Metazoa > Chordata > Mammalia > Rodentia > Hystricidae > Hystrix > Hystrix cristata. The sequence continues at coordinate 34,601 of PVJO010007797.1, read as the reverse complement.
ACTTTTATAAGTGAGATCCTTCAGATGTGTCCTTGTTCGTTTTCTCATCGCTGAGATAAAATACCCAAAACCCAAAGTTAAAAGAGGAAAAGTTTATTTCATCTCACAGTTTGTGGAGGTTTCACTCCATAATCAGCTGACTCCGAGGCAGGATGGCACAGCAGAAGGGAAACAGCCCACGGCAGGCACTAAGCAGCAAAAGCAGCAAGCAGCAAGCTACAAGCAGTGAGAACAGCAACTCTCTTTCTGACCCTTTCGTTTTATAGGGTGGGGAGCACTCATACCCAGGCTGGGGCACCCTTAATCCGAGTATCTCACCATGAATCAATTCCAGCATCACATCCTTAATCCTAGTATCATATACTCTAGATCCAGCCACCTCTGGAAAGTTCCACCTATGACTGCCTGAGACTTTGGAGCCACATCTAAACACAAGCCATAACAAGGGGCTTATGCTCTATAAACCATGTACAGTAAAACCTTGGATTGCAAGTAACTTGTTCTGTGAGTCTCTCACAAGATGAACAAACATTTCTAATAAAGTTTAACTTGATAAATGAATGAAGTCTTGCAGTACAAGTAGTGACACTGAACATCACATGATCACAACTGAGCCAATGGTTCGTCTGTCTGTCTGTCTGTCTGTCTCTCTCTCTCTGCAGGACTATGGGTGGTTGTCTCCCAACACCAAGAGTTTATGGAGGAGATTTTATCTGCAGAAGAGGAGAAAAGGTGGAGGAATTCCTCACTTCAAATGAGATTAAGATGTGTAAAATATAGAAAAGAGTGCAAACTTTGTAGAAAACCATCATCCAAATAAGGCTGTAGCAGTGTGAGCAGTGAATCTGTTCAACAACAATCTGATGTCACATTTGTGCAAAATCCTCAAAAGGAGGTAAAACAAATGTCATTGGACAGGTTCCTTGTTAAAGTTGCAAGAAAAGAAAAGGTTTCCATTGAATCAGTAGTAGTGATTCTATTAGTGCTAGTGAAAGTAACCCTACATAAATAATCCTTCTCTCTGGTCTCCCTCATACCAGCCACAAAGGTTTGGAAAGATAAGTTTAGGCTAATCTGTTTATTTTTCTTTATATTTGATTTTTTATTTTTATTATAATATTGTAATCATTTTATATGAATATTTTCAGATTGTAGCACAAACACTTTTGGGGAAATTTGCTTTGATATACAAGCTTTGATTGCAAGTATTTTTCCAGGATGAATTTTGCTCACAAACCAAGGTTTTACAGTATTTAAAATGTGTAATGCTATATCTCAATCATTTAATACAGCCTTTGCATTCCCAATATTAAAATTTTGACAAAATGTAGGAGACAAAGATGTAAAAACATAATTTTGGTTATAAATATTGGAGGGGGTTGTGGGGGAGAAATTCTAACAAACTTAATGGATCAGAATGTTAACAAACACCATTTCCCATCAGTGAGCAAAGGACAATCTGTTAATAAATGGTATTGAGAGTCAGGCTCATTTGAAGCAAAATAAATTGGATCACAGCATATACTAAGTTAAAAAATCCAAGTAGACAATATTTATGTGATAGATAAAATTATGACAAGACCAGAAGGAAATTTAGACGTACATTCATAAAATTTTAGCGTACAAATGATATTTCTAAGCATATCAGCAAAGAAGAAAACATAAAAAGGAAAATCTTCCTAGTAATAGTTGATACTTTATCATTTTAATCATATTTTTTTTCCTTTTTACTACTTAAAGTTATATCCTTGTGATTGGGTCTATTATATTTTATTTACTAAACGTAATCATTTGCTTTGGCGTAAGCTTTTGTAGGAACAATGACCATCCTAACTTTTAGCTTTCCAAACCTAAGTAAATAACTGAGTTAGGAGAGAAAGACATTACAGGCAAAAGCCAAAGAACAAAGTCATAGTAGAGAAGTCCAACTAAAGACAAAATAAAGCTTTCAACACCAAAGGATTAAATTAAATGGCAAATTATAAACTATGAAAATGTTTGTAACAAAAACCAATGTGATATCTTTAATAGAGTACTCCATAAATTTCTCAACAACCAAGAAACTGTTGATTCAATAAGGTATATACATATCTTAATTCCATAAATTTATATACATTAGATATAATATTCACATTTATACATTTGAGTATCATACATATTTTACATTCAGATATTTATACTCATGCATTTAATAATTATGGGCAAAATATCAAAATACTAATAGTGATATCAAAATCACAAATACATTTTATTATAAATTTGCTTTATATTTATCAAAGTTCCTCTATAACTTGAAAAATACACAAATGTTTTTAAAGGAAACAATTAGTGATCTGGCAAGCACCTTTTCTTGTGCTTATGGGGAGGTACCATCCCTGAGGTTCAAGTCAACGCCTTCAGCCTTTATAGAGAGTGGCACAGAGGGACTTTGCCGACCATTGTATTGCAGACATTATATTACATTGATACATGCATACCCATGCTGACAGCAGCACAATTCATAATAGCTAAATCTTGGAAGTGACCTATAGGTCCAGCAACAGATGAACAGATAAAGAAAATATGGTATTTATACACGATGGAGTAGTACTGTGCTATAAGTAAGGATAAATTTGAGTCATCTGTAGCAAAATCAATGCACCTTGAATCCATAATGTTAAGTGAAATAAATCAGACACAAAAGCTTAAACATCATATGGTTTCTCTTATATGAGGAAACAAAAGTATAAATAAAGAGTAAAAGACAATAGGAAACAAGGAGATAGATCTTTTGCAAATGGGAAGGTGACCAAGAGATGGAGAGAGGAAGGAGGTGGGAGACGAAGGGAATGTAAAAATAATTAAGACGTTATGTACGTGTACCGACTACCCACGATAAATATATTCATTTTGTACCACAAACATGTACTAATAAAAAGAAAAAAAAATCATCTGCCCTGCTTCCTCCAAACCACTTCTATAAGAATCCATGATGATTTCTTCCTGGATTTTGGTTCCTGGGAAAGTTTTGACTCTAGAGAAATGCGAGTAATTGTTTTAACCAACAATAAAAATTACATCCAAACTATTTCAGCTTTCCCTTGGCCAAGTAAGAAACACAAAGCAGAGGCAAAATCAGTGTCAAGTTATAAGAAAGGCTTCATTTTGGCAGTCTGGAAGCATGTCTTCCTGTACCATTTAGATTATTAATTTTCCACTCTTTTTAAAATCCTAATTATAATTTTTATTTTTGTGTGAGTGCCGGGGATCGAACTCAGGGCCTTGCACTTGCAAGGCAAGCACTTTACCACTGAGCTGCACCTCCAGCCCCCTATAATTTTTAAATTAATATCATTATGTAGTGCCACTAAACTCCTTCAGGAAGAGGTAGAGCGTAAATTTAAATAAGTAAAACATAACCGTGAAGAGTAACAGAAAGTGTCTCATCTTTGAGTCATGTGAGTACATCATAGCACCCCCTAAACTTCACCCACCTGAAAAATGTCTGCAATCAAGCTCTCAAAACCCTCAAAAAGATGGAACATGGCAGAAATTCATTAAAGTCATGAAGTCTTCTTCATTTTTTGTACTTAATGTTCTTATTAATGTTGGTCTTTTTTAGGTTGCATCAAATTCACCCTTTCAGTTCTGGATGCTACTAGGTAGGGCCTGCTTAATGCGTTAAAGAAAGAAAACCATGTGTACAACAAAATTTTCTCCACATCAACACATCCACGTTCTACTCAACATGTATTTTTCCACACCCACCACATGCCGGTCTTGCCCGCACGAGTGGGAATACCTCAAGGGAAACTGACCCAGGCCCTGTCGGGCTGCCGCAGAAAAGTGTGGTCCAGCAGTTCTTTCCTCCCTGATCAGCACACGGGGCGACATGCTTTCATTCTTCCATGCCTCAACCTCTACACCATGATGACCAAACACTGATCCTAAAGGGAATCAGATTTCAGATAATTCCCCAAAGCAATCTATCTAAGAGCAATTAAAGGAGTCAGGAACGTATACTACCACTTTCATTTTATTAGCAGGGTTGTATTAGTCAATTCTTTGGACAGAGTGAAAAATCAACCACAGATGAACTCCTCATTGCTATCCTCAAAGGCCCCTTTCCCCTGCACTCCTGTGCTTTTAACATATTTCATCTTGACCCATTCTCTCAGCCTCTGGGATGAAACAGCATTATCTGACACTCCTCCCCACCTTCAGGGACTGTGCTGGTCAATCCTTTCCCTCAGACACAGAGCTTCCACCAAGTTAGGACTTCTGGCCTTGCTATGCAATAGTTTTCTTCTTCTTTTGGAGAACTTTTTGATTCCTATTAATATTTCGACCATCTTTCAAAGAGGGTGATTCCCAAATCTTCAGCTATCAAAGAGGCAGATCCACATCACCCAGGGCATAGTGGATGATTCACATAGACCTCACATCATTACTTCTAATTCACTGTACTGGAAATAAAATCCCCCATATTCCCTAAACACACACCCACTCAAATGACTATATTTTAGTTCATAGGTCTTTCAAGTGCCTATAGCTCACACCTCTGAGTCATCTCTAAAAACTGCTATTCAAATCTTCATGTCTCTATTGAATCTTCATCCGAATTAGTTAGCTTGATTATTTGAATGTTAAGTCTTGATTTCTTCACTTATAAAATGGAGGTTTAGTAAAGCTCAAAGGAAAAGTGAGACCCTGGATGTGACTATCATCTGTAAACTTATTTATTTTCACAAGAACACCAAAGAGAGTCTCTATTTTAACAGGGCCTGTGCTGCAGCCAGGGAGTCAGTACACAAGAGGGAGCCTCCTAGACAAAACCTGGGAAGTGACTGAGGAGAGCTACTTTTACGGTAGCTGGCAGGCCTTTTCAGAATGTTGGGTACGCAAATAAAGGGGCCCAGATCTGTAAATTTAGACTGCTATATGCGTGTATTAAATGCCATGTGCATGTTAAATTGTTTCTCCTTTAGAGGGTCCTTCAAAGTCCTTGTACACAGCAGGTATGCACTAATGTTTGATTTTAAGTCCCATTTATAAATCTTAAATGCATTTCAACTTATTTTTCCATGAAAGACATAGTATGATTATTTTGCAGGCAATTATTATTGAAGCTTCTTTTTTTAAGTCATGACTTATGTCTTGATAGTTCAGAAACGAACACTAACAGTGATTTTAAAGGCACAGTAAAAAGTGCTTAGTCAGGCCTCCTTGCTTTTCAGATTTGCTTCAATTCAGCCATAAAATTCCTTCCCAGCTATATCTCAGTGACCAGGGATGACATTTTCAGCCAGATATACAGCTTAATCAAGCTGCTTCTAGCTATTTTAAATTAAGCTGTGCTGTGGAATTGCAACTATATATCATAGTAGACATAGGAGAACTTTTTGAAATTTCTTTATTCACGACAGCTTTCCTGTACTCAGGCAAATAACAACTTTGTTATCTTAGCCCTTTCTTTCTTAGGAAAATTTGCCCCTAGAGGGAAAAACAGAGGAGGAAAATCAGGCAAATAACAACTTTGTTATCTTACCCCATTCCTTCTTAGGAAAACTTGCTCCTAGAGGGAAAAACAGAAGAGGGGAAAAAAAAAAAAAACAGTACCCCACCCACACGCTGGTCAGCAGGGCAATTACAGTGGAAGGGGAAATATGTACGTGCCAAACAGCACAGCTTTTGGTTATCTGCTGTCTGTGAGAAGGACTATTCACATGAATGTGAATGGGTAAAATTGCAGTTACCCACAGAAGCATTTTATTACCAATTTCCCAGACTTCTACTCATAGCTGTATTTTTATTACTTTAAATATTGTCACATTTGGTATACTGAGAGTTAAATAGAAATAAACGAATGATGGGCACCTCTCAGGCATATCTCAATAGAGTTTTACATGTCTTAAGTTAAGTGTAATTCCTATAGCCAGACATGTCAAATATAAATGGGTGCTACAGGCCAAAAGCGTCTGTATATTTAATTTCTTTTTTCTGGAATACACATCTCCAGAGATGTGGCTTAGACGATTTGTGCATTCTTGAAGTTTCTTTTCCAAAATCTTCTAATATTAAACTTTAAATACTGGTCTTAAGGGAAATGTCTTAGTCTGTTTTCGATTGCTACAACAGAACAGCTGAGGTTAGGGAATTTATAAATGAAAGAAGTCCATTTAGTTCATGGACCTTTAGTGAGAACTGTGTTCTGTGTCACATGGTGGACAAACTGGAAGGGCAGGAAGGGTAGGAAAGAGGAGAGGTAGCTTAGCTTTATAGCATCCTACTCTCAGGAGAACAGGTCTACTCCCATAGAAAGGCATTAATCCGTTTATGAGGGTGGTGTCTTATGTCCTGCTTACCTCTTAAAGTCCCACCACCTCTCAATACTGCCAGATTGGAGAATTATTATCCAACACATGAATTTTGGAAGAGATACTCAAGCCATTTCAGGGGAACTATCAAAAATACGAATTTCTTAATAATAGCCCTGTATATGTGTTTCAGGGCTGCTATAATAAAATACCCAAAATTAAGTGGCTCAAACAACAAAAAATTATTGCGTCTGAGTTCCAGGTGCCAGAAGTTTGAGATGAAAGTGCCAGCAGTTCTTTACTCCCTCCTAAGGCATTAGAAAAGTTCGGTTCCAGGCCATTCTCCTCGCTACTGATTGTTCTTTGGATTGTGGCAGCACAGTTTCAATTTATACATAGCATTCTCCCTGTATATATGTGTATCTGTAGCCAAGCTTCCCCATTTTACAGGAATACAGTCCTCGTCTGAATTAGATAAGTTGCAAAGACCTTATTTCCGATAAGGTCACATTTACAGGTGCCAGGAATTAAGACTTTGGTGCATTTTGGAAGAACACAATTCAAAGGATAAAAGCACCATATAATCAATGAATTACATGACTCAAAGCAACAAAAATCAACTTTAGCAATAAAGAAACTCTGGAACCTCTGTCATTTGGAGCCACAAATATGACAGTGTTTTCCATTACTCTGAATAATAATCTACATTTAGGTTAGATCTTACTTGACTATTTTTTTTCTAAAATAGAAATAAACTGCTGAAAATGGATGAATGGCGATCCTTAAATAACTGTACAAACAAACTTTTCCTATGTGAGAAGAAAGATTAGGTATTAACTAGCTACACATAAAGGTTGCTATTGGACATCTGTAAATTGAAATAAAAAACACAGAAAGATGGTGGAATACAAGGTTCCAGCTCTCATACTTCATAGAAGCACTGATTTTGGCAATAAATGACAGGCAAGAATATCTTCATGGGAGTCTCAGAGTTCAGCTGAGTTTTCAGGAGCCCAGTAGAATACAATTTCCAAGAGTAGACTCATTCAAGAGGCCATTCGCTGATGACACTAAGCCACTCTCAGATTCCACCACAAGAATCTTGCCCATGAACTCACAATACGATTCACCTGGAAACCCCCAAGATTAACTGATGCACAGGTGCTACGAGCACCCTACTAGACACTCCAGAGGTATTGATCTGTGTATGCCTATGAAGACTACATGAACTGTTACAGAGAGAACACAGATTTCAACTGAAGGTATAGACCTTAAGGACAGATTAACTTTGCTGTCTTGGGAGAAGGTGTACAGTCTAAACACTCCGGGGCACTGCCCCAGGACACAGGAGTGAGAGGCCCACCATACCAGGCCTGGCTTTGTGGCATCAAGAGAAGGTACAAAATCCCTAAGACTTCTCTGCTCAGAAGTAAAAAGAAGAGTAGAGTTGTGCATCCACAGAAAAATTCTGAGAGTGCTCCAGCAGCTCAAGCATGGCTCACTAGTGAACACCTCCCTCCCTTCCTCTCTCCCTGTTTTTCCCTCCCCCTACTCTCTGTCCTCCTCCTTCTTCTCCTCCTCCCCTCCCCCTTCCCTCTCTCTCTCCTTCTCTCCTTCTCTCCTTTCCTCCCTCATTAACAAAACTCAGAGGAGATGACTTCTCCGAATGCAAAGAGACCAACACAGGCTTCAAGAAAATATGAAACTACCAAAGTAACGAAAAAAGCTTTTGGTAGTTAACCCAAGGAAATGTAATTCTACAATTTGCCTGACAAATCAAAACAATCATTTTAAAAAACCTACAAGGTAAGTTCGATCCCTGCCCCCACCAAAAAAATTTAAAAATAAAAATATGTAAAAAAAAAAAAGCTATGAGAGAACACAGGAAACTAGACAAAATCATCAAACCAATATGAACAAAATTAGAAGTTCAAAAAGAGAAAGCACAAAAAAACCCAAATAGAAATTCTGGAACTGAAAAGTAAAATAGCTGAAATGAATAATTCAATAGGTAGCATTAGCAGAATAATTAAACAAGCCAAAGGTAAAATAATCAAATATGAGGAAACTTCATTTGAAATTATCCAGTCACAGGAACAAAAACAAAAAGAATAAAGAGAGTAGAGAAAGTCTCAGGGATGAGACACTATTATAAAAATCAATATGAAGCAATTTTCAGCAAGAGTAAAGAAAGAAAAAAGGGCAGAAATCTTATTTAAAGAAATGGCAAAAACTTTCCAAATGTATAGTGGGAAATGAACATCTAAATACACAAAATTCAAGCAAATGTAAATAGGTCAAATCTAAAACCTTCGTAACAACATGTCTTAAATCCTAAAAAGATAAAAAACATTGCTTGTTGTTACAAGAAAAAGGCACAATGTATTATGGTCTGTACGTTTGTGTAATTTTGGATAAATTTTAATTAAAAAAAAAAGACTTTTGAAAGCAACAAAAGAAAAGCAATTCACTTCTTACTGCTTACAAGGGAAGCCACATAAGATCATCTGTGAATTTCTCAGTAGTCAACTTGCAGGCATGACAGAATAAGTTGAAATACTAAAAGTGCTAAAGAAAAAGCTGCCACCCAATAATATTATACCCAGCAAAACTGTCTCTCAGAAATGAAGGCAAGACAAACACTTCCTTAGACAAATACATACTGTGAGAGTGCATCTCTAGTAGAAATGTCTTATAAGAAATGTTTAGAGGAGTCCCAGTTGAAATAAAAGAACAGTAATCCACAACCTGAAAATACAGGAAGATATAAAATCCACTGGTAAAACAGAATATATAGTCAAATTCCAAATACATACTGTGATGCTGATGAAAAAAAATCACTTTTAATTCAAGTATATATGTTAAAAAACAAAAATATTAAAAATAATTATACCTACAATAATTTGTTAGTGCTAAAGAATATAAAAAGATGTAAACTATGACATCAATAACATAAGAATGGAATCAAACTGTGAAGTTGGTATATGCAAACAAAATTATTATCAGTTTAAAATACACTAGTATAAGATGTTTTATGGAAGTCTTATAATAATCACAAGAAAAAAATTATAGTAGGTACAAAAGAGACAAATAAAAATGAGTGAAAGTACACCCTACCAAAAAAAAAAAAAGGATAGCAAGAAAGTAAAAACTACAAAACTGTCACAAAATAATCAACGAAATGGCAATAGTAATTCTTTTTCTACCAGTGAGTATTTTAAAAGAATTTCACTCTACCTAGTACAGGCTGATCCTTGAAGCTTCTCAGACATTTCTTTTCTTACCTGTGAATTCCTATTCTTTCAAGGTTATGAGATTGCCTCAGTAGGCCTGTGTTACTGGATCATAGCACTGATGTCTAAGCCTGGGTTGTGCTTTTCTCCCTCAGGTTACAGAAGAGCAGGCGCTGTGAAAGGGGAAATGCTAACTAGCTGACTTTCTGTTACCTCCTCTTTATCCTAGCAGGATCAAGCTCCAAACACATGTGACCAACACTGAAAACAATTTTTTTTGTCCTTGGAGATTATCCTTCCAGAGAAATACAGAAGGAATTGAGGGGAGTGCAACAAAATCCAAACCTAAACAAAAAAGTCCAACAGACAGCTGACAAACTCTGTTCAAGCCCATCTAAGACTGTGGAGCTTTGGTCTCTTCTGCCGTAGGCCACTGTTCACCAATATCCAACTACTTTTGATAATCCCAGGAATCTTTCATGGTTTCTTTTCCATTAGTTCCTCATATCCATCAGTCTTTCTCAGCCACTGTGATATCTCCAAAGTTGGAATCAAGGTAATAGCCTATGGCATTTTCCAATGTCTTCAGTAGAGATTGCTGGTACTTTCTTAGATTTCTGAGGCTGTACTTCTACATGTGTGTTTGACTGAATACTGCATTAAAATACAGCCTGATTAAGGAAACTGATGGTGGTTTACACTATTACACTTGTCTCAAGAATAAGAGAATCACCTCTTCCCCTGAGAGAGAAGGGGTTAACCTTCTTCAAGAAGTACTTTTTGTATTTATTTTTCTTCACAGGGAGATAGGTCTTTTCCAAATGGGATGGGGTCAAAAAGATGAAGGGAGGGTGGAGAGAAAAGTAGGGAAGGGGGCACAAAAAGAATTAGGATGTGCTATGTACGTGTACACATTCTCCATGTTGAATGCAATCATTATGTACTGCAAATATGCACTAATACAAATTTTTAAAAATTTTTTTTAAATTTTAAAAACTAATGGATTACATTCTCCAATGAAAAATGCAGATTAGACGGATTAAAAAGAAGAAAACTATCTACATACTGCCTATGAGAAACACACTTTAGCTTTAAGGAAACCCGTTAAGTCGAAAGTGAAAAGGTAGAAGAAAAAGATATTACATGTAAATCGTAACTAAGAAAGAACAAGAGTAGCTATGGTTACATCAGACAAAATAGACTTAAAATCAAAAATTGTCACAAGAGACAAAAAAGGTTATTATATGATGATAAAGGTATCAATTCCTAAAGAAGATTTAATTATATATGTCTAATTACGTCTCTGACAATGTCAGAGCACCTATATATACAAAGAAAATATTAACAAAAGTGAAGTGAGACATAGGCAGCCCATTATTAGTAGGGGACTGCAGTAATTCACTTTCAACAACGAGCAGACTATCCAGAGAGATAATAAAGAAACAGAAGCAGTGATCTTGAACAATACTATAGAACACCTGGATCGAACAGATATATAAACAACATTCCATCCAACAGTATCACAATACACATTACTCTCAAGAGCACATAGAACATTCTCCTGATAGATCATACGTTAGGCCCCAATACAAATCTTAATAAATTTAAGAAAATTGAAATTTCACAAGTATGTTTTCCAACCACAATGGTATAAAATAAAATCAATAAGGGGAGGAAAATTGAAAAATTCATAAATATGTACACACTGAGAAAGACATTCCTGAACAACCAATGAGTCAAAGAAGAAATCAAAAGGGAAAATTTTTTTTTAATTTTGAGACAAATGAAAATGGAATCACAACTGCCAAAACTTACAACATGCTTTAAAAAGCAGCTCCAAGAGTAAAGTTTGGTACTATAAATGTCTGCTTTAAGAAAAAGAAAAATGTCAAATAAGCCACCTACCTTCATATCTCACAGAGCTAGAAAAAGAACAAACTAATCACAAAGTTAGCAGAAGGGATAAAATAAATATTAGAGGAAAAATAAATAAAACAGACTAAAACAAACAGTTGAAAAGATAAATGAAAATGAGGGTTTCTTAAAGGTAAACAAAATCCACAAACTTTTAGCTAAACTTAAAAAAAGATAAGACACAAAAAAATAAGAGAAAGGAGATACATTAAAACTGACAACACAGAAATGCAAAGGACCATAAGCAACTGCCAAGACTACTATAAACAGTGATACGCCAACAAAATTCACAACCAAGAAAATGAGTAAATTCCTAGAAACATACATTCTAAAAATGTATTCTTTGATGACACATCACCCACAATAAAAAGTATCCATGCTGCAGAAAGAACATAAAACACCAAAGAGTGATTTCAGCAAGTAACTAACCTGCATTTAATCCAGTTTGCCGGCAACATACGAGAAGGCGGATTTAGTATGGGAGCAGAACAGAGGACTCTATGTGAGACCTAAAATAGTCAAGCAAAAAGCAGAGAATAGAATGGTGGTCAGAAGGCCCAGCCACTGTGTGAATGTTTGTGTGAATTCAAAAGGCAACATTTCATCAAGTCAAAAATATTAATTTACTATTGCACAACCAGACCCAGGCATGTGGTCAGTACAGTTTGGGAAAAATAAGAATATAGGCACTGACCCCGTGGACATCCCTAAGTGATTTTGACCCAGTGGTAGATGAGCAGTTATCTTGTATCATTATTTTTCTTAGTCAAAATTGGTCCTATTTCTGGTTCATCATATTGAATGATAATTCTAGAAGTCTCTGTCAAAAGAGAATCTCTTCTATTGGTCATCAAGAACACTGTTCATCCTTTCGAGCTACTCAATGCCAAATCAATTTTGGTTCAAAACCAAAGCTAATATTAGAAGAAAAAAAGTTTTCAAGTGTTTGTTTATTTTAAAAGAACAAAATCTACCCCAGGGAATAGTGGAAAGTGTAATCCTTCTTCCCACAGGGGTGTGGTAGGAGGTGTTATGTGAGGCCAGGCCTGAGAGAAAAGACAAGGAAAGGTTTTTTTTGCAATTTTGAATTAGCCATCTGTGACTTAAAAATAAAAAGTAAAAAAAAAAAAGTCTTAGGGAATATTTCCCCTTTGCCAATATCTTTGAGAGTTCACTTTCTGTTCAAAATGTGAAAGGGACATAATTATTTCCATGTCTGACTAATATGCGCTTGTTTGTGACGGGCCATAATCCTGTAACCCATCTGGATCACGGTCTTAGTGTGACTGAAAGTCAAAATATGAGGGCTGTTTTCATCCTGGCTCTTCAACTGACTGAGTCACCATGTCCTTGGGCAAGTTATTTCCTCTCTGTGTACCCAGTTTTAAAAACAGAGAGATAATAGTGTTCCTGACCTCCTTACCTCACTGGGATGTTGTCAGTCTTAACAAGTAAGAGCACCATATTTTTAGAGCAGCCAGGAAGAAAAATCACTTAAATTTTAAAATACTAAAATAATATTTTTTGCTCTTCTAGATTTTTTTGTGCGTCTTAAAGTTCCAAAATGGATCATAGTGAAGCAAAAGGGCTTTCGAGTACTAACAAAGCAAGGTTAAAGTTGATTTCATGGGACAAATCTTTGGAGTCTTTCCAGTTTCTTTACGAAGATGACAAAGATCAGTGACATTGATTTATTTGCGGGGAGCCATTCTACAAAAAGTCAGTTACCAAACAAATAAGAAATTATATGTTAAACTATTTAAAAATTATCACATTTAGTAAAATAACACTGAACCAGGAATTGAAAAATAACTCTAGGTTCTACACTTTTGTTATTAACTTTTTCAAGTCATTTTACTTGCTTTCTCTAAGTCTCATTATTAATCAGAAAAAGGAAAATCTATGATAATAAAAGTAACTGAATATTTAGTTGAACAAGATTAGAATGAAATGATACGAGTAAACAGTCCTTGACACTCTAAAATACTATGCAAATACTACATTGTGGTGCTTCTGTGGAATCAACCATCCCATTTCTCTGGTCACCATAGCATCACTTCATTTGCTTCAAGGACAGTGGTTACACCAATTTTTTTGGACATGAAAACAGTGCCCAGCATGTTCTACATAATTAGAGCTCCCACCCAGCCATTTTTCACTTTGACAGGGGAAAAGAGGAAGGGAAGGGCTGTATTCCATGTTTAGGGCATCCTTTGATTCGAATGTGAAATGAAAGCTTTGAGGCTGTGGCGATGGGTCTATGCAGACCTGGAAAATGAACTATCTTCTTCCAAAAAGTCCAAAGTTCTTCCTACTGCAGGGTGTGTCCACAAAGACATAGTCAATATTCCATATAGTAAGGTTTGGGGTGCTGCCAATATATTCAAAGAGAAAGAGTAAAGTTTGTGGAAGAAGGCTTTCGACATTTTTAAACATGGGATGGTAGGAAGGCAGTTTTTCTAGATGACATCTAAAGTCTCCTCCAACTCTGAAGCTCAGTCTATGAGTCAGCAAACCATAAGAATAATTAAGGAAACATATACAGTCTCCTTGACTCCTTTGTCCCTTGTTTAAGACCCAACCATTCTGAGTTAGCTCAGAAAATAACCTGTTTTTTCAATTGACCAGAGTTGTCATCCTTCCTGGGCTATTCCAGGTCATCCGTATAATTCTTTGTTCTCTACAGTCCAGCCCCCTCAATTTTTCCCATAACAATCTCTTTTACATCATTTCTGGTTAGTCTATCAAGATCTGCCTTAGCAGCCAGATTCTAAATTCTTCAGGTGTAGGAATCATGGTTCTGCATTTCATGTAATTTTGGTGCTTTAACGCCTTAATCTTTGTATCTATTGTGTCATCCATTCCAGAGCAGCCCTTGGTATGCTTTTGCCTTTATTTCCCTGGTCAGTGACTATCATTCACAATGGCTAGCCGCCACAATATTTCGGTCGGATGCTTAGCTTTGCATTTTGCTTTCACGTTTTTCTATTTTGTACTGCCGGAACTCTAAGACTATGTTTATGAATGTCCAATGGGGAGTGAGCCCAAAATACCAGCTGTGATAGGCCTGTGTGCTACAAAATGACTACAAAAATAATCTGAGAAGGAAAAGATTTGCAACAACCACTTCATGATGAAAAATAAATATTGGAAATATGCATGAGAGGAGAAGACAAAGAGAGACTCATTTCTCAAAACTTAATATCAAGTGACAAATATGCATTATTTTAAATGCCAGGCGATTTGAAGGGCAAACATAAAGTAAAGTGAAAGTATAAAGGCACAAAGAGAAGAAATGATAAGAAAACAGAGAGGTTTTTAGAAACCTGACATTCATATTCCTCTACTTGTCAATTCAGATAAGTCATGTGATAGTTTGGATCTTAAACCTCACACAAAGGACTGTGTGTTACATAGAGGCTTGATTCCCCAGAGCAGTGCTATTGGGAGGAGGTGGGACCTTTACAAGGTGAGACTTAGTGGGAGGTCTCAGGGTCATGAGGAGAATGCTCTTGAAGAGAAAAATGGGGTCACATTCCCTTCTCTTCTCATTCACTTCCTGGCCATGAGATGAGTGGTTTTGCTCTATCCTAAGTTTATGCCACAATGCTCTGCTTTGCTACAAGCCCAAAGCAGAGGAGCTGATTGATTATGGACTTAAACTTCTAAAACTATGAGCCAAATAAACCTTTTCTTTTTACAAGTTAATTGTCTCAGGTATTTGTTATAGTAATGGAAAACTAACATATATTTACAGTGGGGTTTTTTTTTTCCAAATAAACACTGAACATATTATTCTTGACTAATTCCTGCTACTTCTGAGTATTTTAGTGAACTGGGACATGTTTTTACCTGCCTACCCCATTCTTTGGAACACAGAAAAAATCAAATTCACGAATAAAACTGTGCACTCAACTAAAAGAGAGGCAAGGAGTCATCCAAGAGAGAGCATGTTCTGTGGATTATATTTTACATTCAAATACATCATGGTGAATTTTTATGTCAGATGCCTGAGTGACAAGTAGAGCAATGTGAATGTCAGGTTTCTAAAAAACCTCATTATTTGCTTAACATTCCTTCTCCTTGTGCCTTTATACCTTCGTATAAAGCACAGTTTTCAGCCGTCACAAGTCTCATTCCACCAGCATAGTAGAGTTGGAAGTCCTTCAGGTCTTCTATTCCAACCTTACTTTATATACAGAGTCTGTGTCACACACTTTTAAGAATATATGTAACTCCCATTGAAACATTTCCAGTGACAGACAACCCATGAATTTACAGAACAGGAGAATTAGATTTTTACATAGTTCAGTATACCAGTGCAATATACATATATCAAAGACCTTTTCTACATGTCAGGCATGGCCCAAATAATTAAACAGTCTACACTCAGGAAACTGATGGTCCAACATAAGAAGATAAATTAGCCTCCCTTTAACACCTCACCCTTGCTCCTCTTGCTTCTCTTTTAAGGTATGCAGGACAATTTTATTCCTCCTCTGCTTAACATCCTTCAGTTGTCTTTAGCTTATCCATCCCCATGTTCTTAGGTATCTTCTCATGTTTACAATTCTGAGTCCTTCAAGCTCTGACATAGCTTAAGGTTTTGTAATTATACTGATCATTTTCCTCCACTCCAGCCAACCTCAATCTCCCATCTAAAATCAGGAAGCAAGTACTAAATTAAATACTCAAGAATGCTAGAAGATCATGCTATCCCCATCTCAGTAGCTCCTAACTCAGATTAAAGCCAAAATTGTAGTTTTAAATACCTATATCTGGAAAACAGTGATCTTTATGAAATGCCCCAGGAAAAACACACTGTTCCTATCAGTCGAAT
This sequence comes from Hystrix cristata, assembly GCA_004026905.1. NCBI lineage: Eukaryota > Metazoa > Chordata > Mammalia > Rodentia > Hystricidae > Hystrix > Hystrix cristata. The sequence continues at coordinate 18,318 of PVJO010007797.1, read as the reverse complement.
ATATTTTCCTGACAATGAGTTGTAAGTCCTTTCTTTGGACAAGAAATAACAAGAGAGTAATTTCCAGCCAAAGAAAAACTGGAAGGAAGGTTCGTCAGTGTTGATAAATTTTTATATAGAGACAGATTTCATTGTTTATTGTGAACATCGGCTGTGCTAAGCTTGTTCTGAGAACATGAATTTGTTCTTCGTAATCCCTAGATGCTAATGACCAACACTTAGTCTTCCATAACTTCTACTGAAGCTTTCTACCTCTTAAAACTTCACCTTCTTTTGTGTCTATAATTACTCCTTCTGAACCAGCTGCATTGGGTTTTTCTCCTGTTTAGAAATCGTAAACACGTTCTCTGTTGTCATCTTTTCATCCCCATCTTTTCTTACACTATGGGTTCTCTCATGAGGTTCCTGAGGCCTTCATTGAATCTAAAAGCTGACAATTCTACTCATTAGACCGTATCTCCACAGTCCTAACCTATCTCCTACATTCCACAACTGTGTCACCAGTTTCCATCAACAAGCCATCAAGTCCTATCTATTCTACCTCAGTACTATTCCCTGATGTATCCCCTTTTATAGCTGCAGCTGTTGTGGCTAAAATAGAGCTTCTTTTTATGTTCCTATTTCTTTTCTGTTTGGTCTGCCTTTTACATTATGCTCCTAAAATGAACGTGCAAGAACATCAGATCTTTTCAGTCCTTTTCCCTTCTTCTGGTGCCTGTTGCCTTCAGAAGAAAGTCTAAAATGACAATGTAACAAAAATGTCCTCAATATCTCTCTTCAATCTACCTCTTCTACCTAAACTTACTTGAAGACTGCTCCCTCCACCTTAAAACCTCTACACACAAACACACACACATACAAACTCTCCGAGTCACCATGAAATTTTTACTAGAACTTTACCTTCAGCGTAAAGTATACTGATTGTATCTTTGAATACACTGCTCTGTCGCTGGATACATGTCCTCTTTTCAGTCTGTCAAGCTCGTATTTGTCCTTCAAAAACTAATCCAAATGTTAGCTTTTCTGGGAGTCATTTTCTGACTTATCCAAAAGTTATAAATTTCTATGTATTGAGGAAAGGTCAAAAATATTATTGTGCATCAGATACCAGACATTCCAGAGATACTGTGCTTGGTGCTGGGTACATCATGATTAGAGAGACAGAAAGGTCCGTACTCAATGAGACGTATAACCCAGTAAGAAAGGGAATGTGCATATATTTCGAATACACTATAATGAAAAAAAAAAAACCATGTTTTTCAAAGATCCATAGTCTAACCAACACTGTCCAGTAGAACTTTCTGTATTTGTGGAATGACCTATATCTGTGCAGTCCACTGTGTTAGCCATCAGCCAGGCAAGGCTAATGAGTACTTGAAATAAGATTAATACAACTCAGGAGTTAAATTGTTCATGTTATTAACTTTAATTAATTTACATCTAAATACAAAGCTAGTGGAATCTACATAGATATTAAGGAAGTTTTAGATGTAAGGAAGCTTTCTCTGAGAGAGTAAAATGTACTCTTGGATCTGAAGGATGATTAAGAGATGGAAAGAATTTTAGAATATAGAACCCTAAAGGCACAAATTTACAGGTTCACTGTCCCCTGTTAATCCTACACCTCACTCAGTTCTTGAAACTGAAGTAGTGTCAAGGATACACTAACGACTCGACACAGAGTCATTTATCATCATTAGGAACAGTAAGTTTTTCAGGACAGTAGACTTCTTTATAATCTTTATTAAGTCATTTTCCCATGTGTGTACCTTCAGCCTCCCCCAATTTAAAAAAATGGGAACCGTCTCAAATTTTTTCCCATTCTTACCTGGTATCTCAGAGAGTGTTGTGCAGGTAGGTTCACTCTCCCTCTGAAACATCCTACATTTAAAAAAATTACAAATCAGCGAGGACATAATCAGTCAAATGATAGTCACCCCAGCACACTGGTTCTTTCTGAGCCTTTCAGTTCCCGAGGTTAGCCACAGAGTTAATCAAATTTATCCTGGGAATTCTCAGTTAATGTCCAAGCCACGCCTCACATCCTTCTTAGTTGTGGATTCACCAACACTCACTGTCCAGGAGGACTTTGTCTTACATATGAAACATCAGTTCAGCTAAATTTGGCTTCACATTACCATGCCCAGGACGGAATCCCCTTCCCTTGTTAGCTGTACAGTTTTATCTGTTGCAATATGCTTTTACATGTTATATGGGAAATATATGGGCAACAGAAATGTCATTTGGGAATGCATGCTTACTAACACGCAACAGGCATGCAATAAAGACCTATTTCCAAGGACCTATTTCATGCGTGACATGGCAAATCCCTGAGAGTCTCTGGCAGGGCCAATAGAGCAGATGGTTTAGCAATCTAACTATGCAACTGACTTCTCAGTCTTACCTCCAAACCTGAAGAGGGGCCTCAGGTTTTAACAGCAAGAGCAAATGAAATATCTGCATAAAACATGAGGCACTTAGCTCTCTAAGAAGAATTTGGATGTACAGAATGGAGAAAGGGAGCTGTCATGAACCAAAGGCTCACGAAAGAAGAAAGTAGCAGAAAATGACCAAGAACAAAGCAAATTCCTTCCGAATGCCAAGACAGATTTTGCCAATTTATGGTCAACACAACCTTCTCAGAAAATGTTCAAGGTCTATTCAAATTCCACCTCACTCATATGCCTATTATTAACTGTTACTGCTGAAATCGCAGAATATGTATCTTGAATTTAAAGCTTGGCACTTAACTATATATGATCTTATGTTATCTATTAGTATTTCATTTGCTTGGGTTTCATCTATCTAACTAGGATATGAGTTTTACCAAATGAAAGATTTGTCATATAACCGTCCCGAACTGTCAATGTCCCAGCATGAAATAGGACAATTCGGAATAAATAGCTTCTGATTTTTAACATACCAGAGGACAGATCGTGGCCAAGTAGTAAGCTAAAGGGAAGGAAGGAGAAAAGAAGAGCAGGATGTAGGGGCCCTGCCTGAATGAAGGAGCTGAGATCTCCTGAGGTGACTCATACCACATGGACGACAACACTGATGAGCAGAAGTGGAGAAAATGCCCTGGATGCTGAAACTCTTAAGGTTCTTATTATTATCCTATATATGTTTTACATTTTCCTCTGACATGTGTAAGCAGCCAAATTCTTTGGAAAAGAAACTTCTATTCTAAATATTAAGCAAAAGAAACATAAAAAAATTTCCCCCTCCAGAGACCTGTGAAGATTACTAATCAGACAAATCTCCTGACCTCTGGCCCCAGATATTAAACCTAGAAGGAGCCGCAGGTATAATCTCATCCCCGGCACAGGAAACTGAAGCCCACTGACATGAAATGACTTGTTCAGACCAATGGAGCTGATCATAGCAGAGCTGAATCTTATTTCTGGCACCTCGGGCTCATAATCTTTCCACATCAGTTCCATGAGAAGTAACAGAATTCTACTGGCCTAGTTAGAGGAACTGCCAGTGACTAGTCTGCCTCCTTGCTGATTTCCTTCTCTAAACTGACTAGACCCCAATTGTTAAATCCCTAATCTCCCATCAAAACCATATTTCAGTTTCCTCTTCCACGTGTCGTAATATCCCTGCACTAAAACCCTAACCACAGTGAAACCAATAATCTGCTTTTTCTTGTCCTTCCTCAGGTTGTTGAGCATGATGAGGAAAAATTGTACAATCTTATCAGAAATTTATTATTCTCACTTCCTGTGCCCTTAGCGACCAACAGCATTCCTTGTACTTATTCTTCATCAGGGCCATCTCCAGCTCTGTCCTCAGCTCCACATGACTCATTATTAGTGGCTTTACCTGCTACTTCACAGAGGAAACAAAGCTTTCTGTGTAAACTTCCTCAATCTTCTACTCCATTTACTAGTTCCATTCATTTCCAATGACCTCACTTCCTGCCCACTGAAAGTGGGCATTTTCCTGTCTACTGAAAGCCTTGATCTATCAACTCCCTCTTTCTGCTATATAACAAGTTTCTCCCTTTTTACTGGCTTCTCTGCAGCCATAAGAATAAATATGCCCAAATGCTTCCAGATAGCTTCAAAAACCTCTTGATTCTGTGTGATCTCTGAAGCTACCACTCTACTTATCCTCTTCACAACCAAACTACTTTGGAGGAGGAGATCATTCTTGATGATGCCACTTGTTGCTTCCAGTTTTCCCACACCACACTATAAACTCAGGATTCTAGTCCTTTACGTCCTGAAGCTGATTAGAAAAGGTCACATTACATCTTAACCCACAAGGGGAAATTTGTATTTTTAAATGTTTTATATTGTGGGAAAATATATATGCATACAATTTATCATTTTAATCATGTTGAGTACACAATTCTGTGGCATTAAATGCTTTCAAAATGTTTTACAGCCATGACCCCTCTCCATTTCCAGAGCTTTTTCATCATCACAAGCAGAAACTCCATACCCATTATATCATAACTCCTCAATCCTTTCTCCTCTTAGCCTCTGGGAACCTCTATTGTCCTCTTTCTCTGTGTATACATTTGACTAATCTCAGGATCTCATGTAAGTGGAATCATACAATAGTTGTCCTCTTATATCTGGTTTATATTACTTAACTTGTTTTCAACATGCATCAGTGGTGTGGCATGTATTATGATTTTTTTAAAGGTTGGATGATATTTCATTATATGTAATGATAACATATTTGATTTATCCATTCATTGTTTTACAGACATTTAGATTGTTTTTGCCTTTTTTGCTGTTATTCATGTTGCTATGGATATCGGTATACAAGTATCTGTTTGAGTCTCTGCTTTCAATTTTTTGAGTATATACTTAAATATAGAATTGCTGATCAAGGAGTCGTATGGTAATTCTATGTTTAATTTCTTAGGACCCACAAGGTACTTCCACAGTAGCTGCATCCTTTCACACTCTCTTATGTGAGCAATGTCCACGAGTTCTAATTTCTCCAGATCCTCACCAGCATTAGTTATTTTGTGATATTTAGGGAGGAGCTATTGTAATGAGTGTTATTTCATTGTGGTTTTGATTAGCATTTTTCTAATGACTAGTGATGTGGCTATGTTTTCATGTGCTTTTTGGCTATCTGTGTATCTTCCTTGCCCTTTTCTAGTCTTTGAATTGGGTTGTTTGGAGGGCTTTTTGCTGCTGACAGTTTTCACTTTTTAGTCATTTCTTTCTTAATCACTTTGTAGCATTTTCTGATCTTCAGACTAGAACAGGAGAAAATACTACAGAGCATTTTCCTTTGACTTCCTCTTTGACTAAATGACTGTACTCTCCTCTATTTTCTCTCTCCCTATTCCTACCCTTCCATAATATTCCCACTACTGTTTGTAACTTTTAATTTCTACCTATTCTAACATTTATTGAGTGCTTTGTGTGTGCCAGACATTAAGGTAAGTGTTTACATTCTCTTCATTTATGTTTAAAACCACACATTAGGGGTTGCAGATTTAGCTCAGTGGTAGAGTGCTTGCCAAGCAAGCCCAAGTCCCTGAGTTTGATGCTCAGCACCCAAAAAATAAGTAAATAAATAAATAAAACCACACATTAGTCGGGGAGGTGGGTATTATATAGGTAATCCTATAGATACAAAAACTAAGGCTCAAAGAAATAAAATATTTCGCTAACATTTGTTAAAGCAGTCAGAGCTGGCTTTTAAACACAGGAAACTAATTCTAAAGTTTATGTTCTTAAAATGATCCTATCTAGCTGGACAACATTAACCACTAAATTGAGCTAATATAACCCTGTATCAATGAGTTACATAATTGAATTATATGGTTAAAGTAATGAAAATTATCTTTGACAACTTAAGCTGCAAAGATAGTTGTGGTAAGGATGTGAGGCAATTCACATAATTGAAAGGAAATCTGGAGAACTGGGCTTAAAAATACAGACCTGGATGAATTGCAACACCCAGCTTGTAGGAACCAAAAGCAATTCTCGTCAGGACCCAGCCCCTTGAATGAATTGGCTGGAAATTATTTCAGCTGCTTGGTCAAACTGAAATTTCAAAAAATGAACATCAAGCGGTCAGGCTATGACACATGCCAAGCTTGTGGGTAAAGTACACCCAACAATACACACTGATGGACAATCCAAGGCGGCAGTATCAAAAAGGGAGAAGTTCATGCCTCAAGAGCAAAAGAAGAAACAATGACTAAGTACATGCAAAATAACAAGCTCATTATTTTCTCAATCTTTAACCTTTGGTCAGACCTCTTCTCAGCTCCAAATTTATATATTCAGTAATTTAGCATGTCTTATTAAAGTCCCTAAAGTATTGGTGACCACTTGTTCTTCTTTTATTGGGTAGATGTCTACCCTCTAGTTAGCTCTCCTGCTGCATTTTGCCCCCCAATCCAAAAATGTCTTTTGTTCACTCTCTCTCTGACACAGTGAGATCCTCCATTCATTCCTATTGTTCTTTGTAACCCCCCAGCACCGAGCACAGAGCTATGAACGCATCGAGTGCTAAATGTTTCCTGCCTAATGAATGAACCAAATCTCCAGACTTGGCAGGATCTAGAGTAACAGACACTCATGTTTAAAAAAAAAGACCTCAAACAAAAAGACATTGAAGTTTGAATTGAAGCAGGTAAAATATTCACTTTAATGGCTATATTTTATGTTTTTGAAACTGAATGTGATATTAACTGTGCAGATAAATGTATGATGCACACAAAAGAAGGAAGTAGGTCCTCTAGTATCTGCCACTGAGCAGACCATGTCTATAGTGTTATCATTCTTTCTGACCACCACATCACAAGAAAGAGACTGACAGGCTTGAATTATCAAAGGAAAAGTTAATTAAATAAGGAAATGTTTAATGGTAAAGAAAAGAATTAAGAGGTTTGATCACTGCAGTTATTCAAGATATCCATGGAAAACAAAGTTAGATGTATTCTATGTAACTACAAAACGAATCTTGATGAGCATGTAGAAAATTCATCTTCAAAGAGTTTTTCACAAACAAATTAATCTGAGGCCATACTAAGGTGTCTATTACTGGAATTACTCATACAGAAGTTAAATGAACAGATCTTATAATATTACTTAAGTGATTGCTTCTTCTGTGTTTAATACCTTCACTAGATTAAATGTTATTCATTTGACTGTCCTTAGGAACCAGCCAATGCACTTCCTGTATGAACACATCAGGCCAGATATAAGACAACAGATGATAGTGGGTCAGTCAGGGAAACAGCATATGCACCTGATTGAAGGCATTTGAATTTATTCATTTTTATAGCACTGTTATGATCAAATCAAATCAAAGAGCTAAATTATGTACTTGGACTGCCAATTTGTATTTTATGGGCTAGAATTTTAAGATAGTTTCCAACCTGAAGACTCAACCTTAAATGAATAACATGACAAACACATTTTTACTGACATTTACATAGGTGCAGAGTTGCGAGGAACATCATTAAGAAATATGGTGGTGAAAAAGAAAAACTACTAGAAACTATTGGTTTTAATGAACTTTCTGCGTTCATTAGATATAAAGATGCTGAGATAGGCAAAATGGCTTCCCCCAAAGATTTTCTAATTCCTGGAGTCTGTGCATATGTCACCCCAGACAGCAAAAAGAACTTTGCAGATATTAGTTAAGTTGCAGCTGGGGTCATCTGCAGCTGGTTCAGTCAAGCAGTCAGACCTTGAGTAGAGAGAGGCGCTCTGACTATTCAGCTGAACCTAATTTAATTGCATGCCCCCCTGAGTTTTTAAAATTAGAGAAAATTTATCCTGATAAGAAAAGAGAGAGAAAGAGAAAGGGAAGGACAAAGGGAGAGAGAGAGAGAAGGAGGGAGGGAAGGAAGGGAAAGACAGAGAGAGAGAGAGAGAGCAAGAGAGAGAGAGAATAAGGGTTAGGGGGATACAAAGTTATTGACTTTGAAATGGAGGGGAGCCACAAGTTCTAGAAGCTGGAAAAGGCAAGTAAAAAATTCTCCCCTAAAGCTTCCAGAAACGAATGCAGCCCTATCAACACTTTGAAGTTAGTCCCGTGAGACCCAGGTGGAATCTCTCATTTTATCACCTTTAAGATAATAAAGGTGCTTTAGGCCTCTAAGTTTTTGGTAATTTGTTACAGAAATAATTTGGCACTAATATAGATGTTTAAAGTTAGAAGGAAAACAGAAAAATATAGTCATTTATTATGTTGTACATGACTGACAAACAAGATTTCACATGATATTTAATACATTGTCTTTATATTGAGTTATTTGACAGCAGAGACATATCCTGTGATACATTATGTACCTCCTTATCCAGTTAAAAAAATTAAAAAGAATCAAAAGTGATATAAAGAATGAACTTAGGCATCACCAAGATCAAATTCTTAGAAAACAGAAGGTCATAAAACAATATAATTATAATTAAGGGTTAAATTATATAGTATAGCAAGAATGAAGTGCTATATACGTAATTACAGCAGTACCTCTGTTCATGAACTTGTCTTTCTGTGATTCTGGTTGCAAACTGAGTTGGATGAGAACTGAATCAAATTCAGTGGTTAGGTTCAATATTGAGCTTATGGGGAAATTTGATTTGGTTCTCATCTAGTTCAGTTCGAGACCAGAATCAGGGAGAGAATTGAGTTTGTGAACCAAGGTGCCACTGTATTACACATATTAAGCTTTCTAGACTTGCATTTCAGACATCCTGGTCACTGTGGATACAACAATTAAAAAATACTAGAGATTCCTCCATTTTTTAATTAAAATTTATCCTTACCCTGGAAATGACAAATCATTTATTAGACAATATGATCAGAAGTGGGGCTCAGAAGTTGTAATTCATGGGATGATAGGTAAGTGAGATTAAATGCAGATTAATAGGGCTAGAAGTACCAGAAGGACAAATAGAATACAATTTGAGAGTAAATTTTAAAATTGACATTCTGGAATAGGACATCTATCTCCTTGATTGAAACTATTAGGGTAGCTATAAAGAATATAAATGGAAGTGAGGAGGTAGCACCTGCTACAGCGCAACAACAATTGTGACTACAGTGAGTAACAGTGTTTTGTGTTCTCAGTATCATTAAGAGTAAGTTTTAAGTGCTATCCTACAAAAAATAACAAGCATGTAAGGTGATGCTTATTTTGCATAGTGAGATTCCGCCATTCCATAATATGCATGTATTTTTAAAATAATTCTGTACATGATAAATATGTACAGTTTTTATTTGCCAATTAAGTATTTAAAAGGAAATAATGTTTGTGAATTTACAGTAGATTGTTTTTATTTATGAAATAACAGTTTCCCTAATGTTCCTACAGAAATTAATTTTGAAACAGCTGCTTTGATTTATGATCAGGAGAACAGTGAGTCTGAGCAAAATGGAAGCACAATTTGAAGTCTTAGTGGGAGAAGCCAGCTGATTTTGTACATTATGTACATTATGTTCCCCAAAAGGATGAGCCTCTCTACTTGAAGTTTCCAATGTAACAGAAAAAAAAAAAAAAGGAACAACAGAGCCCAAAATTGTAGAATAAACCACATCAACAAAGCTGATGCTGATTCAAATAGAGAAGAGAACACACAAGAGGTTTGTGGATTCCCAAGCTTGGAAAGTGAATGGTATTTAGAAGTCCTATGATCTCTTTAGTCAGATCAAGTTTAAAATGAAACAGAAGGTATGGCCAATCATTTGAAGCACTCCAGAGACTGTAGAAGTACTCGCAATGACTTCAACAATGCTCCTCTTTTTAGTTCAATAATTCTTGGTATCTATGCTGATTAAAGACAGAAGCATAATAAACACTTGTTTCAGGGAAATAATAGCCAAAACTATTTACCTTTGGTTTACAATGTATCACCAGCTCTTAGATTTGAACAGTCCAGTGAAGTTTGTTGGTCAGCTGGACATTGCTATATGAAGAAGACTGTGAGTGTGTGTGTGTGTGTGTGTGTGTGTGTGTTTGCTGTCGATTTCTTCCTCCTCCATTGTCAGTTACAACTTGTATTCCCTAAGGTCCCTAAGAGTGTGTTACTCCCCCTGCAAAACTATGGACACTGCTCACACATACTAACCCCCTCTTTTACTGTCCATCTTAGCCTTGGGGCTAAACTCCTTCTACTAAAATTAATTTTACAGATCAGAGGACTTGAGACAAAAAAATTTGAAAGAAAATACTCAACTGACAAATGAAAAAGCCCTGGGTTCAGTGTTACAGAATGTCCTTGAATTTATATAAATTTGTGAAATTGGAAGGCTTTCAAAAGTGCCATCCCACTCAACCTTCTAAAATTATAATTTTCTTTTGAGTGGCAAATTCACATTTGATTGAAAAGGTAGAACATAGCATTTTCAGTTTAATGTTTCCCAGAGAAACCTGTCATTCCCTGGATGATATTCTTAATAAGAGTTTAAAACATCGATTTTAGAAAATTTATTTTCTATAAGGAAGATGAATTTATATGAATCAGAGAACAAACTAATAATGACAACTTTCCTTTGAAGCACATTTTAAGGCATTATTCAGGAAACATTTATTGCCCGCTTTCAATATACAAAGTATTATCTTGGGAACTGAAACAATATACACAAACATGTTTATGTTGTGGTTTCTTCTTTGAAGAAGTTTGCAGCCTAATGAGAGAGATGAACACACAGATCTCTTATTGTGTTTTTCTGTAAACAAATATCAAAGGAAATAAGAAAAATTAGTATTAGAAATGTAGAGAAAGATGCAATTTCTTCAAAATGAGAAGATGAGGAGCATGTTGGAGGAAGTGGCATTCGGCTAATTTTTAAAAGGGTAAAATGCAAGTAAAAATGAAGGGAAAGTAGTGGGTGATAGAGAAATGAGCCACTGGGAAAGGAATGGCAAAGAGGGAAATCCCATGGAGTGTGTTGCAACAATTAGGACAGTTTGTTGAAACACATAATACTCAAATAGAAAAATGGAGAGAGGAGGCTTAAAAACTAAACTGTGGGAAGTTTTAATTGCTAAGAAGTCACTGAAGGTGTTCTACGAAAAAAGTGTTATGACTAAAGCTGTTCGCTTGTAAAATATGGAAACAGAAAATAAGAGGCCACCACGATGGTTCAGGAGAGCCAGAAGGGTCTTATAAGATCTTTGAATTATGTGTGGGTAGCATCTCTTGGTGCTGTGTGCTGGCTGGCTAACTGTCTTCTCTCCATGTATTAAGTGTGCTGCCTGCCTGACTCTTTTCATGATGTACTGCTGGATCTGTTCCTCTGAGCCCAGTGCTCAGTGAGAATGCAAGGTCCCAACTGTTACCAGTCTTTCATCTTCCTGCTGCAGTTAACACAGCTACGGCTGCACATGTATCAAAAGGACCATGGACAAAATTGTAGGTACTGTACTGTCTATATATAAGAGACAAAAACTAGTACAGAGATCTAAGAGCCAGTAAAAGAGGCAGAGGAAGGGTGCTCCAAAGGTAAGAACAAATATGAACAGTGAAGCACCATGGAAAATACAGAAAGTGTTTCAAGGATAGAGAACTCAAAACCATCTGCTTCTGCAGAAATGAATAAAAATGTTGTGGGTATTTAGGAATCACTATATCTTATAGATACCATGTCTGTTCTAATATTTTAACTGCAGTGCAAATATTCACCAAATGCATGGACTGGGATCTCAATCCAATCCTATTGCCTGACATATGAAAATAACCAAATAATTATTTCTTAGATAAGTGAATCAATGAATAGGCAATCACTCATCATCTTCAAAAAAAATGTTGTCAACTTTAAAATAAAAAGAATGATAAAAAGTGAGAGGTAAAGAACTAGTAGTAATAAATGCAGATTATAGTCTGAAAGGAAATCATGAAAGAAACTAATAGTGCAGGAAGTCAGCAGGGGTTTTTGTATTGTGTGAATAGTGATCAATCCTACTGTTGTTTGCGTCATCCTTTTACATTTAAGTGTGAAGGAAACTTGAGCCCCTTTACAGATTGTAAACAATGGACAATTAAAGAAGGATAAAGATGGGGGAGCACAAGTTTTGGAATAAACACTCAGAAAAGATCAGAGGACATGGGATAGAACAGAGAATATTGCATAGCAAAAGCAAGTCCTCAAAAAAGGAAAAGTGATATGTCTTATTCCAAGAGAGGAAGATATAGGACATGCTGTTATGTAAAAAAATCAGTGGGTCATTTTTGGAACATAAACTTTGGACTGTATACAGAGAAATTCTGAGCTGAAGAATTTGGCCAACTTTGACCTCTCGTGAAAGAAGACTGCAGAGGTGAGATTTTGTGATTAAGAGTGAAAAGGTTAGGAAGGATGCCCTGGATGGATTTTGGAGCCATAATACAGAGTTATTAGCCCTGAGGGTCCCAGGCAATGGCAGAAAGCTTTGTAAATTATAGGAGGCTCAATCAATTTGCTTGTGACTTCTTCCAGCCAGCAGCTCAGGGATTTGTTACACGGGTACAAGGAAAGGCCACAGAGTGAAGTTTCACATGACCAATGTGCAGACCTATTGCCAATACGAGCCAGCATTTCTCTTAAATTAATTTTTATAATTAGTTGTTTCGACATGACTCTTTCACTTGAAGGTAAGCCCTATGATGGCAGGGTAGAGTGTCCGACCTAATCACATAGTTGGTCCACAATAAATAGTTACTGATGCATCTATGAAAGGAAGGAAGGAAAGAGCATAATAGAACTTTTACAGCTTTTGGTTAGAACAAATTATTATGCTATCATTAAGGTTGTTTGAAAGTGTTGATCTTTATCAAAAGATAAACACTCATTACACATTTATAGCAGAAAGTCATGTGCCATGATCTGGTTTCAAATCTCTCATTTACTTTATAAGAGGATATTAAAAGCATGTTGATTGTATATTAACTAGAGAAAATCATGAAAGGCACTCAATGAAGTGTCTATAAAGTTTTCATTCTTAAGAGAATATGGAGCCTGTTTCTGACAGCAACATTAGCTTTCTCAAGAAGTCTGTTAGTGAAATCGATAAGAAAAAGTCACAATTTACTCTCATTACCAAAAATATGTTTTTAAAAAGCCTATCTCACAAGTTTTTTTTGAGAAATGTATGATTAAAAACTGGAGAAATCTCAAATACAAATAATGTATTTTTGCTGACCATGTATCTTCTCAATTCTTCAGAAGAAAATACCCTCAGTTATTCAAATGAAGAACCAACTTACATAAAACAACAGTTCAGTGAGTATATACTCTGATATTTTAAAAATACTTTTTAGCCAAGTTTGTGACAATAAGAGAAATTTTTAAACAATCAGAAAATATTCATGTTCAAAGCCTTGTCCTGGCCGGAAGAGGACCTGGTTTATAGGAAAGAGGCCTAGAAATGGCTGTGATCAGAGGATTAAGGACATGACGAGGCCAATTCAGGCTTCCATTGAATGACTGTATTTCCACAGATGGACATCTTCTAGTATTTTCTGAGAGAAAATATTATTGGTCTTGATTTATCTGCAAATCCTACGGTCTCTCTGGAGTTGAAAGGCATGATTTTAATGGGTAGCTTTCATCCATCTTGTCCAACAAGCTGATGTAATAGATGCAAAAAAAATTGCAAACAATCAATAATGACATAGAAAAAATACCAGTAGACTTACATCATACCCCAGTTCTTAGATTAAGGAGTATGGAAGTAAATTAGGCTGTCCTCACCACCCCAGCTCTCCTTTCTCCCACACCTCCATTCAGTCTGTCCAGTGTGGCTGCTTGCCCAGTACTCTAACAGCAGTGTAGTTTGGGATAGGGGTGATAAACTGTTGACAGTCACATCTATGCACCTCTAACCCAGACTTCATTTGATAACATTGCTCAGCCCCTGAGATCTGTCTTCTGGACCATGTTAGCAGTATCTATTCTATTACCTCGCTGGGATCTAGCTTTCTGAAAAGCCTGAGATCCTCCCATTAGTCTTCCAAGATTGTGTTAAAAAGAATGAAGATCTGACACTAAACGAGACCAGGGCCTTCTTTTACTTATCTGGGTTGCCAACTCTTAGCACGATGTCTGGCACATAGTGCTACTGTCTTAGTTACTTTTCTTGTTCTGAGACAAAATATCCAACACCTAAAGTTAAAGGAGGAAAGGTTCATTTTGGCTCACAGTCTGTAAGGTTTCAATTCATTGTTGGCTGGTTCCAAGACAGGGCGGCATGGTAGAGGAGCATGGCAGAGGAGAAACTATCATGGCAGGCAGAAGGCAACAAAGCAGTGAAGCAGTGAAGTGGCAGCAAGCAATGACAGCAGCTGTCCTTCTATCCCTTATATTCTATCCAGGCTACATATGTACCCTCAAGGCAGGTAGCACTCACATGCAGGGTGGGCTTTTCCATTATCCACACCCAGAACTATGCCAAACTCATCAGTGGATTAATTTAGTAATCACACACCTTTGATCCCAGCATCACACTCTCTATATCCAGCCACCTCTGAAAAGCCCCACTTTTGACCACATAAGGCTTTGGGGGAAATCTAGACACAAGCCATAACAACTACCTGTAAATATTTGTTCATTTGAATGGAAACATGACCTGTCCTGGGTTCCCTGGCACCAATGTCGGCTTTCACCTGAAGCATGTCAGAGGGTGGCTGCTTCCCATCATGCCTCTGTGCTACCAGTCGGAGCTCCATTTAACAGTCAAACTATCATCCAAGGTGGAAGAACTGCCCTTCTTCTGAAGTAACAAGCAGGCCTGGCCAATATTTTTTCCAAATAAAACAAGGATGATCTACTACTGGGTCCCAAGCCTGTTATAGATGCCTTACTATTAACAAGGTATCTATTTATTAGCTTGATTTCTTTGGTGTTCTTTAAACAATTAAATTCAGGGTGTTTTCCCATGTGACATATATATATGGAACTAATTTTTTATTTTGTGGTACAGACAACAGTGCATTTAATTTATATGTTTGTATTGACTTACATGCTGGCCTTTCTAAAATTATCTAATTAAAATGTAATAGGCTGTTCCAGAACATTCCGAAATGTTATCTAGTGGTCATAAACTTTTATTTCTTGGCAAGGGAAACTACAGTCTACCTTGGAAAAAAGATGCTTAAAGAAATATTCAGTGACTGACCCTCATGTCGAACAAAAATTTAAGGAGGAAGATATGTGATATTGGTAGCTGCCCCCCATTCACAGCATAAAGTATATTCAGAAAGGTGTTTAATATTTCACGGTTTTAAGACTTTGAGATGTAATTATTATCAGATGTTTGTATAAGATTAAGACACTGGTTTAACTCATGCTTTCACTCTCTCAGTCAAGAATAATCTTCAGCCTGAAAAGGTCGGAAAAATAATGATGGAAACCAAACCCAAGTTAAGTGTAAAGATTATGAGACCAGCTCTAAAGAACTCAAATTTCACAGTCTGGGTAAAATAAAGATGAATATTTTGGAGTGAAGTGAGAGTTCTCTGAAATGAATCTTTGAGAGCCAGTGTGGTTCGTATTTCCAAAGACAAGAGGGAGAGATTTCTGAAATTATAAACCAGAAGATTTTATATGTGCTTTTTTGTTTCTTTGCAGTACTAGGGATTGAACTCAGAGCCTTTTCACTAAGCCACTTCTCCAGTCCCCCACCCCTTTTTTCTGACAGGGCTTGCTAAATCACTTAGTGATTTACTAAGGCTGGGCTCAAACTTTCAATCCTCCCAGAGTGCCGGGATTACAGGTACACCACACATTTCGATATGCGTTTTGTGCAAGATTCTTGACTGCATTATTAAAAACTTGGTTTTTAGTACATGAAAAGGAAGTAGGTATGATAATGAATAAATCATCCCAGGCTAAACTAATTACTGGTAGAGTTATTAAATTGACAAGAAAAAATGATGTAAATTGAGGATCTCATAATTACAGCAAGATGTTAAACAATCTTTCATAGTATTTTGCCCTTTATTGAAGACAGAGAACTATAAATTGGATCATTGGAGTTAGTTGGATATAAAATGAGTTGAACAGGTATGATAATAAAGTCAGTGTCAACATAAAGAGAATTCCAACAGCTTCCATGCCATCTCATTCAACGCTTTCACTTGTGGTTTGAATGAGGATCCCCATCACCTCTGTGAGTGCCAATGCTGACAGATAGCAAATATTTATATGATGTAAAAGATCTTGATTGGCTTAAGTAATGAGCCAAGTCAAAGAAAAATGATCGTTACAAGAAATAAGTAGAGTCTTTTATAAGAGTTGGCAGAACTAGAACATTAGTAGGAGAGAGGAGAAATAAAGATTATAGAGTAAGAAATAATGAACAAGGGACTTTGGTGAAAAGATAGTGTATTAATTTCCTAGGACTACCATAACAAAGTATCAAAAACTAGGTGGCTTTAAAAGACCAGAAATTTATTTTCTCTCAGTTCTAGAGGCTGGAACTTCAATATCAAGGTGTCCGAAAGGCTACACTATCTCTGATAGGTCTAGGTGAAAACCCTTCCTTGCTTCTTCTAGCATCTGGTGTTTGTAGGCCACCCTTGGTGTTCCTTGGTTTGCAGATGAGTTACTCAATCATGTAGCTGTCTTCTTTTTGTGTTCACAACATCTCCTGTTCATGTCCATCTCTATGTCCTATTTTCCCCTTTTCATAAGGACACTAGACATTAGATTGGGGCCCTAAACCTAATAATTTCACTTTGAGTACCTCTCTAAAGACCCTGATTCCAAATAAGGTCACATTTTGAGGTACTGGAGATCAAGACTTTAGCATATTGTTTTAGGAAGACACAGTTCAACCCATAACAACTCGGTATGAATTAATGATAATACGCCTACCATGAAAAGCATGACTCCATACTTCAAGGAGAAGGGACAAGTCCTGTCTTTGGACAGAATACACCTGGGGATCTGTGCTTGGTTCTGGGACTTTGACAAAGCATATCCAGGGGAAAGGGAACTGGTTGGGGAAGAAATTGAAAACCAGATTATTGGCACATAGTTTGGAGGAAATGGCATGTTTAGCCTGAGGAAGAGTAGGCGTGGGGGAAATGAAAGCTGCCTCAGATCAGCTGGCTGCAAATAGAAATGGGGTTGTGCTTTTTATGGCTCTGAGGTCAGAATTTTATTACTGAGAGAGTGAGTCAACTGGATGAAAAGAAGACTCTAAAAGGTAGTATGTCCAGAGGCAGTTAGAATTTCATGGAAAATACTGAAATCTCTATCTTTGGATATTGCCAAGCAAAGGCTTAACAGAGAGGGAAGAACCAAAGCATTGGAAAGTAGCTTGGATCATGAGTCTTCTGATGGCGATACTAAAGAATGTTAAGAAAGAAGTACTTTTAAGTAAAGAATATTAATGCCTAGACAAAGTAACCCATAATCTCTTATAAGGAAATGGAATGTGCTAACCAAAATTTAGGTATGCTTTCTATTAGAGAAAATGTGGAGAAAAGAAAAATGAGAAGAATCATATGTTTTAATGCCACAATTAAAAATATATACTAAGAATTTTAAAAAAATCATAAGCTCTTGGAGATTTAACTCAGTGGTACAGACTTGCCTAGCAAGCATAAGGCCCCAAGTTCGATCTCCAGCAATCCCCCAAAAAAGAATCACAAATTCAAATAAAGACGAGCAAAAACCTTACCCAAGTCATATGAATTTTAAAATAAATTAGTATTTCTACTTTTATAGAATAAATATGAAGGATGAAATCTAGAATAGTAAATAGATTATTTCCACCAGCAATTTTTTCTAATACCCAGGAGGATAGAGAAAACAGGAAGAACAAATGTTAACCTGGTGAAGTGAACTGATTTTTCTGGAGGAGGTTGGAGGGAGGAAGAGATCCAGTGATGATGGGCCTACAGAAGGAGACCACATGGGCAGTCGAAAGGGCACCAGGTTCAGAACAAGTCAGAAGACCAGCTGGGCTTGGCTCAGCTATTAGCCAGCTGCACGAGGTTTCACAAAACACTTCTCCGCTTCTCAGTTTCCTCTGTTATTTAGGAGGAAAAAAGAAATCGGATGATGTTTTAACAATTTCATCCAGCTGTAAAATCGTAACACTGGTGAATATCCACAGATAGGGAGTGAGGAAATATTTTAACACCCTAAAGGCATAGGAAAGTTCAACATTAAAAGGCCAAATGCAAAAAAAGAGCCAATGTTACTGCTTAAAAGACTGGAATCGAAAGCAGTAGATTAAAAAATTTTAACAGTTACTGTAAGTGGGGATGTACTAATAATAAGCCAAATGACCACAAAGTTTGTTTCAAAAACAACATCAAAGAAGATTCATTAATAAGCTACTGTGTTATATATTACATGGAAAATGTGAGTTTTGAGTTACCAATGGAATTCAGT